>JAMAGU010000001.1:386439-545974 GCA_023626375.1 Talaromyces sp. PF30-5
TTTAACCTATTCAAATTCCCCCCCCACTTGCGTCGCCCCCACGTTTTTTTGTTTTGGCAATTTTTTAACCCCCCCCCCCCCCCCCCCCCCAAAATCGACCATTCTCAGCCCACTTGTGGAAACATGAGTTCATCAGAGCAACATGTCGTTCGCCGACCAACCTCGTCAGAGATCCATTCGTCGATACGGAGCCTCATAGAAAATCTAGTAAACATCAAAGATGAGACCGGGAGATTTCTCCTTCGTTTATCTGATGGCCGCGTTATTGACACCAAATCTTGGAAGGGATGGGAGTGGACACACGGGATCGGTTTATATGGCATCTGGAAATACTACGAATTGACCGGGGATCCGTCTCTTCTCACAATCATTGAAGACTGGTTTTCAGCGCGGTTCGCTGAAGGTGGGACTACCAAAAATATCAACACAATGGCTGTCTTCCTTACTCTTGCTCACGTGTATGAGAAAACTCGCAACCCTATTTACCTCCCATGGCTAGATACATGGGCTGAGTGGGCAATGCATGAGCTCCCGAGGACACGGTATGGCGGGATGCAGCACAAGACGTACGCGATGGAACATCGCCAGCAGCTGTGGGATGACACTCTGATGATGACAGTTCTGCCATTGGTCAAAATTGGCAAACTCCTTGGACGCGAAGACTACATAATAGAGGGCAAAAAGCAACTACTGATTCATATTAAATATCTATTTGATCCGAAGAGTGGTCTTTTTTACCATGGCTGGACATTCGAAGAAGGGGGTCACAACTTTGCCGGCGCTTTATGGGCGCGAGGAAATAGTTGGATCACCATTGTACTACCGGAAATCATCGAATTAATGGAGCTTCCACCCACAGACCCCTTGCGTTTGTTTCTTCAAGATACGCTTGAGGCTCAGTGTGAAGCATTGCAGCTCTATCAAGAGCCCAACGGCTATTGGCGTACTCTTTTAAATCACAATGATCCGGGCTCTTATGTCGAGGCGTCGGCTACTGCAGGCTTTGCATTCGGTCTTTTGAAAAGTATCCGCAAGCGTTATATTAGATCTGAATACAAGGAGATGGCAGAGAATGCTGTGGCCGCTGTGCTGAATTCAATTGACAAGAACGGCGAGCTTCAAAATACCAGTTTTGGAACCGGCATGGGTGACACCCTTGATCACTACCGTAATATCGATGTTACAGCCATGCCATACGGTCAGGCAATGGCGATTATGGCGCTCGGCGAATACCTAAGAACTTATATCTAAATTCCTCGCTTATATTTTGCTACTTGTCGACTAGAGAATGAACAAATAACCTGAAACTAAGAATGCATCATTTATTTCCTTAGTCTGAAGTTATCCAGATAAGTAGAAGCTATCTCATGGTCTGAGACTTGAACTATTGAAAGATAATTAACCAATGGGTTTAGCCCAGGACTGCCGTAGGAGGCCGCCGAGCATTGAATTAATTCAAGTTTCAGAGGTAGTACCCACATCATGGCGTGTCTTAGAGATTGAATCAGCTCGGCTACAAATCAGCCGAAGTATACTACTAATGTCCTGCGGGGTACTTTGAATAGATATGTAGGGCCCAAGCCTGACAATCCAAGGATACGAATCAACCATGTACCACTAATAGTAGCTTTGTGATTAAAGGCGTGGACTATGTAGAACCTTGAAAATAGCTTAGCCAACCCCAGCCAATAGGAGGGCTTATGCTAGGGAACTAGGTAGAGACACATGTGCATAAGTGGATGGAATAAATATAAGTTCTTTCCCGCCAATTCAATTCAAGCTCGCAACATTTTTCAAGGGTGTCAGCCCAGGGTCAAAGCGGACTGCAGCCTTACCGCTGATCATAACGCACTTGAATCACCCCGACGTGATACCGAACAGAGATCTAGCGGTTAAACTAAGCCCTCTTCGGACCTTTTTCAAGCGAGCCCATGTAGTGTCCAGGTGACATTGTTGCTTGTTTGTAATTCATGCGGGGTAATGATAAACGTTGGTGACGGTTTTGGCCAAAGCGAATAGACTCGAGGCCCCTCAACTATCTTTGGTTCCTGTCATCTTTGAAAACATAGAAACATCAATCCCCGCAGGTCCAAAGTTATCCATATTTTTTTTTCTGGAACTATGAGGGAAACTGCAATCACCCTCGAGCCACCGACCTTTGACAATCGCATCAACGGCTTCGGTGTAGAAAATACCAGACCGGAGATTTCTTGGCGATTTATTTGCAAAGATAAGGACCTTAAAGGCTGGCGACAACATACCTATGCGATAGAAATTCTGCGCAACGGGCGATTGGAAAAGTATTTGGTGAATTCATCTCAATCCGTTCGAGTACCATGGCCAAGCACACCTTTAAATTCGCGAGAGCAAGCAGCGGTTCGTGTCATGTCAATCGGCAATGTGCAACTTGAGGATCATCAACTTGATGCCATTGGAACGGAATGGTCGGAATGGTCTCCAGTCGAAACTGGGCTTATTGATCGCCAAGATTGGCAGGCCCAGTTGATTACTGGACAGCAAGAAACATTTCCAGATAAGGCTATTCGCCCAATTCTGCTGAGGCGGTCATTTCTTTCTTGCAGAAATGACAGCATCCGACGAGCAAGACTTTATGTTACAGCGCAGGGCGTTTATCAGATATACCTCAATGGCAGTCGTATTGGCGATCATTTTATGGCTCCAGGATTTACTTCCTACCGATTCCGATATGCCTACCATATGTTCGATGTGACCGATCTCATTCTGTCAAACAAGACCAATATACTGACAGCAGAGGTCGGAGAAGGATGGTTTGCCTCTCAGTTATGGAGAGAGGGCCGCCAAATCTATGGCAAGGATATAGGTCTCATCGCGCAATTGGAAATCACATTCAAAAATGGGAGCCAGCCCCTAATGATAAAGACCGATGGGCTGTGGGAATGGAATGTGGGGCCAATGTTAACAAGTGAAATTTACGACGGCGAGGTGTTCGACATGGCCGAAGAGCAGCCAGGCTGGAAGACAGGGTCCCAGGCCCGAGCCGGTACCGAATGGAAGCCAGTCAAGGTTCTCCCTCTCCCTTCAGCCACGCTAACATTGCCGGAAGGACCGCCCGCTAGAGCCACGCAAGAAATATCACCCCAAAAGATATTCCGGTCGCCATCTGGTAAAGTATTATTGGACTTTGGTCAGAATTTAGTTGGTGTATTACGAATTCGATCATTGAAAAAACCGGCCAGACAGCGTGTGTCATTCAAACATGCTGAGGTGCTTGAACAGGGGGAAATAGGGATGCGCCCACTTCGTGCTGCAAAATGCACCGATACAATTATCTCTTCTGGTGAAGAATTGAAAGATTGGTCACCTAGATTTACAATTCATGGGTTTCGATACGTCGAGGTGAGCGGGTGGTCTCCCGAGGACGACTTGTCTCCCTTGACAGCCGAGAATATCTCTGCTATAGTTATACACAGCGATATGAGACGAACAGGATGGTTTTCTTGCTCGGATCCTCTGATAAACCGACTTCATGAAAATTCGGTCTGGAGCATGCGGGGAAATTTCTTTTGGATTCCGACCGACTGTCCCCAACGCGATGAGCGTTTAGGATGGACAGGAGATATTCAGGTCTTTAGTCCCACGGCCAATTTTCTTTATAATACAAATGGGGTCATATCCGACTGGCTCGCTGATTTGGCTTTGGAGCAGAATGAAGACAATGGGGTGCCACCTATGATTGTGCCAAATGTTCAGTTCGCAAAGGAGTCACGACCTCCGCAGGCTGTATGGGGAGACGCGTCTATTTTGGTCCCATGGACCCTGTACAAATGGTTCGGCGATAAAAGTATTTTGAAAAGACAATATGATAGCATGAAGTCTTGGTTAGACCAAGGTTGCTCTCGAGGCGATGACGGGCTGTGGACCCCAACACTCTGGCAGCATGGTGACTGGCTAGATCCATCTGCTCCCCCAGAAGACCCTGGAAACGGTCAGACCGATGGTGTTTTTGTTGCCGATGCCTATTTGGTCTATGTCACAGGCATCTTAAGCAAAATTGCAGCAGTCCTTGCTCAGTCAACAGACCAAGATCGATACGGCCATGATTACATTCGTCTGAAGCGCATTTTTCAACAAAAATACATTACCCCAATGGGCATGGTGATTTGCGATACACAGACTTCTCTATCGCTTGCTTTGCATTTTTCTCTTCTCGAGACAGAGAGCCAGATTGAAGCTGCCGGCGAGCGTCTAGCGCGCAAAGTGCGATTTGCGAAATTTCGGGTCGCGACTGGATTCGCGGGTACGCCTATTGTAGCCCATGCACTGAGCCAGACAAATTGGCATCAGTTGGCTTATCGCATGTTGCTGGAAAGAGGCTGTCCATCGTGGCTTTATCCGGTAACAATGGGCGCTACGACCACCTGGGAAAGATGGAACAGCATGCTTCCAGGTGGAGCAATTAACCCGGGACAGATGACTAGCTTCAATCATTACGCCTTAGGGTCTGTTGCTAATTGGCTTCATGAAAAAGTTGGTGGTCTGAGCGTAATTGAGCCTGGTTGGCAGGTTTTCATGATCAAACCTATCCCAGGGGGAACTATTTCCAGTGCAAATATTCAGCATGAGAGCCCGTATGGGCGGATTGAATGTTCCTGGAGCCTCAGTAAGGACTCTCTCTTCTCACTGAAGGTTGCCATTCCTCCTAATACTTCAGCCTGGGCATTTATGCCAGACGGAAAACATGAAGGAAAGCTTTTGTATTCTGGCCATTACCAAATGAGTTGCCATTTTCATGCTGATCCGTGGCCCCCTCAGCCCCTAGATACTTTATTCAAGCCACCAGCTCGGAAGGATCACAATTAGGTAACAAGCCGGTATATTGTATGCGAACTGGAAATCATTCATGTGTCATAATAAACTGAGCCTCGTATGGGGAAGGCTACAATGCTATGGGATTGGAACACTGAATAGTCAAGCATCGCTCCTCAGACAATTATACTTACAACATTTTAAAGACACATATAGGTATTGATACTAGTATCTATTTCCATTGTAATTGCTTCTTGTAATATCTAAGTACATACTGCAAAAAAGTGACTGGATGATAAGTCACGTTCATGTCAATGGACATAACTACAATGATTGGCATACTAGTAGTGAACATTTGAAATCCACGACATAATATACGATAAAACAACTCCAAGGTGTGCCAGTGCGCAGCTTGGCATCCATTTACCACTTTATGTCTCAATAGAAATTGAATGCTTCGGAGGAACATTTTGAAACGGAGCCAGCTAATTGTACATGCATATGTACTACAGTATGAAGCAAGGGGCAGGAATGGGCATCCCTGCATGTGCCTCACATGTACTTGAGCAGCCAATGAACAACTTTAATCACATTCAATGTGAGATCTATCTTAATGAGAAAATAAAGCGAGGTGCAAGCAAGTTTATCTGGCAGTATTCCAGAAATTTGGCGACGCTTGGGATCTCGAAAAGTCATAAAACTGAATCACTAATTAAGAGCGGAGGCAGATTTATAATAAAATATGAGATTCATATCGCTTTGTGATTTGTAACCTAGTTCATCATTTCCTCGTCGTGAATTCCATCAAAGGGGAAAGGGTTACTTTGTAGCGTGCCAAAGATGTGCAATGTTACCAACATGCCTTCCGATGTCGCGTGTATCCCGTTAGAAGGCAGCTGTCGATCCACCAAGTTAAATATCAACCTCGCGTGTCAACGAATATCACGTAGAATAATTTACCCGCTTGACTAAGATTTTTTCGAGTGATTGTGAAAAAGAAAAATATCATACGGCTGCTATGGGGTTTAAACCCATCTCTCGCGCACTGTTAGTTGCAGCTTTTTCTTCCCTCTTCCTCTCCGGGGTTGAAGGTGCCTTGAAATCACCCGAGAAGCCATCAAAGCCAACCTTCACGTATGATGAACTATGGAACCTTGAGAAAGGTTTTTGGGACGCATTCCTCTACCCAGCGAACCTGAAACAGACCCAGGGTAACCAGTCTACTGTTTTTACCAGTGATGTGAGGAAGCCTTGGTGCTATATTTGATAAATGGAAATGCTCAAATGTTGATTCTAATTGTCCATGATTTGATAGGTTCAGGGGCGTGTTGACATAACACGAACATTTGATGGCGACGAACTAAATCGCGAGTATATCTTCGGACTCTTCGCCGATCCGGCACACGTGAGCCTTGTTGGTGTTCCTATCAACTATAGTATCACTCAATTTGCTGCAAACGACAGGATCGCTTCTGCTACTACTGTTGTAACTTTCAACGCGACAACATTTGAAATCCTGGTCCCCGTGACAATCGACACTTGGATCGAGTTTAACGAGGATGGGAAAATCGAACAGTATGATGCAGTGTTCCGCTGGTTTGAATACCTCTTGGATACGCTGATAGATGCAACTGCCACGAAAATCAAAGCCACATCCACGGAGGACGCCGTAGCATATGTTGCAGACATTCTGGCTAAGACGATCTGTAACACCCATGAGCAGCATTGCACTGGGTCTAATAAACAGTACGCAGACACTGGTACTTGCTATGATTATTTGACACAGTCCATCCGGTTTGGCAAGAGTTATGAGCTGGGACGGAACACACTCCTATGTCGTGAGGTTCATGAGCACATGGTGCAGTATCGACCAGATGTCCATTGCCCGCACATTGGCCCCGGTGGAGGTGGGTACTGTGTCGATGATATGAATTACACCCAAACGGTTCTGCAGAAGTACTTCAATGATTCGTGGATTCCATTTGATTATGGCCAGGGACAGAATTTATGGCTACAAAATTAGCTTCAGTATTAATTGCATGGGTCGCTTTTTTTTTTTTTTTTTTTTTTTTTTCAAAATTACCGCACGTGAAAATTCTAATGAATGCTGCTCAAGGTTTGTAGAGATCGGAGGACTGTAATCCGCCTTGAATATCAGTGCCTCGCCTTGACTATCATAGACTTCGAAATCTTGGAGCCTGCCAGACAATGCCGATGAAGATTCTTGATAGCCGCACGTACCTCTTCCAGCTCCGATATCTTCAATTCTGCCAGCACTTGAGTGGGGACATCGCCACCCCACGTGGATACATCCGCGCCATCTTTATCTCATCTGTGGAGCTCGGAGCTCGGAGTGACCCCGCAGTGCCGTTTTAGACAGCTTCGGAGTTCGTTTTTTCTTGACTCACAGGGCCTTAGTCCGATGGTATAACTGTCGGATACAGCTGCTCGAAATGTCGAGAACTTAAGCAGTCCGTGAAAGTTGGATAGGGCCCACACCCTGGTGAAAAATCGATAACAGTGACCTGGCAATGTACACTTCCCCATTGAGTTTAGGTTCTTTGAATAGTGTCAGACAGTCATTTATGGTGAGCTTGCTGCCTTGGATTCTTGCATGGTGTATTCGTGTTGCCTGGACAAGTATTCATGTTAATAAATCAGGCCTCCCGTCAACACAGGCTATAATTTGCCTGAGGTTATTCTGGCTTCCAACTTCTCAAAGAATGCAAGTTTTCTGCAACCCCGTGGACGCCATGTCTGTGCTAGCAGTCAGGGATGAAGGCATCTCGAGTAACACCTCATCGACCCTCCAAAATGTCAATCTCGCCACATTTGGCCCGGGAACTGGCACCAGCTTTGATTTCACACCCCTTTTCGAAGATTCAATCTTGTCCTTAGTCCCGTCTGCTTT
This sequence comes from Talaromyces sp. PF30-5, assembly GCA_023626375.1. Classification (NCBI taxonomy): domain Eukaryota; kingdom Fungi; phylum Ascomycota; class Eurotiomycetes; order Eurotiales; family Trichocomaceae; genus Talaromyces; species Talaromyces sp. PF30-5. The sequence goes on from JAMAGU010000001.1 coordinate 394,139, forward strand.
GTTGCTCATATGTCTTCCATATCGCATCATCGCTCTCCACCGCCGACGCTCCAAGGTCCTAGCAGGTGGCTTCTTAAAAGAGAGCAAGCTAGTAGTTCTAGGCGTCTTTGCTATAATTCATCTTGCATTGCTCATCCTGCATGCCCTGAGCCCCTCGCTGCGGACAAATATTACCATCGCGGCAGCTGCTCTCTCCTTCGTTGGTAGCCTCGGACTTTGTCTACTATCACATCTCGAACATGCGCGCTCTGTCCGTCCTTCCCCTATCATCAATGGGTATATTCTTTTGACTTTGTTGTTCGACATAGCTCGTTTACGAACAATGTTTGTCTATGGAGAAAGCAAAGCTATCGCAGGATGCTTTGCAGGCATGATTGGTGTCAAATTCATGGTATTACTTACCGAAGCCGCCGAGAAGAGAGACATCTTGTTAATACCATATCGGGGACTTTCTCCCGAAGAGACGAGTGGTATTTACTCTCTTTCATTTTTCTTTTGGTTGAATCAGCTTATGACCTCGGGCTTTCGGCGTGTACTTCGAAACGAAGATCTGTATCCCATTGACAGAGATATGAAATCGGAGGTTCTACAACAGAAAATGAAAGAAGCCTGGGAGAAAGGATCTCATGGAAAGCCTAGGGCGCTGTTCTGGGCCTTGCTCCGCGCGAATCTGAAAGCTTCCTCTTATTGTGTGCTACCACGTCTATGCCAAATTGGCTTTCGCTACGCCCAGCCTTTTCTGTTGACGCGTACAATTGATTTCGCAAATGATATCTCAGAGCCAGATAGCATTGGCTGGGGCCTTACTGGCGCTTTCTTCATTACCCTTCTCGGCGTGGCCATCTCAAATGGTATATACTACCATATGGCGTACCGCCTCGTTACTAGTGCTCGTGGGTGTTTGGTGAGCATGATATTTTCGAAGACGTTAGATCTTAGCGTTACAGCACTCGATGAGTCCGTTGCTGTTACTCTTATGTCTACCGATGTGCAATCTATCTGCAATGGCCTGACAAATATCAATGACTTTTGGGCTGTCCCGATCGAGCTCATGATTGCCATATATTTATTAGCACGCCAGCTTGGCGTTGCCTGTGTGGCCTCGGCATTTATTGCCTGCTTCTCCACAATATGTATCATATCGATATCAAGAATAATGGAACGAGCCCAACAGATCTGGATGCAAAGTATTCAGACGCGCGTTGACTCGACAGCAAGCATGCTTGGATCGATGAAGTCCGTGAAGATGCTAGGATTCACGAACTGGCTAGCAGGGATAATTCAAGGGTTACGAGTTACCGAGTTGGAAGAATCAAAGCTATTTCGCAGGCTTCTCATGGTTCGAGTATTTCTTGCAAATCTGTTGCAATGCTTTGGGCCATTTCTGACTCTTCTGGTCTATACTATTTATCATTCAAATAATAACCAGCGCTTAACTGCTCATGTGGCATACACAACCCTTACGCTAATATCTCTCATCTCCACCCCTATTAACTCCCTTATCAGAGCTTTCCCCCTCATGAATGCAGCACTCGCGTCTCTCAGTCGGGTGCAAAATTTCTTAGAGTCTGAAGCTCGACAAGATCATCGAATCTTATTCAACGAGAACTCCAAACAAAATGACTACCATACCTCAAAATCAGGGGGGATTGAATTTTCCAATTTCAACCGCTCTATGTCTGACTTTGAGCCATCCAGTGACATAATCGTTGCTCGAGATTCCCGCTTTTCGTGGAACCAAAAGTCGGGCCCGGGGTTTTCTGTGCATGATATAAACCTTACTGTTGCGAAAGGCCAGTTTTGTATTATCATTGGACCTACTGGTTGCGGCAAAAGCACTTTGCTCAAGGGAATTCTCGGAGAAACACCATCTACACAAGGGTTTCTTTACGCATCAAAAAAGGATACTGCATTCGTTGATCAAACTCCTTGGATCCGCAACACTTCCTTCCGAGAGAATGTGCTGGGTACATCGACCTACAATGAGGATTGGTACAATGAAGTTGTTCACGCATGTGCATTAGACCAGGACATTCCGCTTCTTCCTAATGGCCATTGTAGGTCCATCTAGTTATGTCCCCTCATTCTATCCCTAGACTAACTTTATTTTAGTGACAAAAGTAGGCTCATCCGGAATATCACTTTCAGGGGGCCAAAAGCAACGATTAGCTCTTGCCCGTGCCGTCTACTCACAAAAGGAAGTTGTTTTCCTAGACGACGTATTTTCTGGGCTAGATGCCGATACCGAGGAGCGTATATTCACGAAACTGTTGTCAAAACAGGGATTGCTCAGAAAAATGAGGACTACTGTTCTATTGGCGACACATGCAGTTCATAGGCTAGCATACGCGGATCTTGTCATTGCCATGAATAATGAGGGAACTATCTCCGAACAGGGAAATTTAGAGAGTTTAGAAAGAAACGGCGGTTATGTTGCACTTCTGAAAGCCCGATATCGAGCTTGTTCCAGCGTTGGAGAGGAGAGGCCTCATGAATCAAACCCTGTGCACTTGACAACTGCTGGACTCGGAGAAAATACGGAGATTGAAGTAGTGGCCGAGGAATTGACCCGGCAGCATGGGGACTTTGCCCTTTACTCATATTATATTCACTCGGTGCATTGGTCATCTACAGCTTTCTGGTTGTCTTGTTTTATCATATCCGGGGTCTCAATCAAGATGAGTGAGTACCTGATCAACTTTTGGACCGATTCAGCAGCTCAGCATGGAAAGAGTATCGATGCATTTTATTTGGGTCTCTATGGAATGCTTGCAACTGTCGCCACCGTGGGGCTGATTGCTGGGGGGTATCATCATATTATTTATTTTGCGTCGAAAAGTGCCCAATGTCTCCATGAAAGACTTGTACATTCTGTGGTAAACGCTCCTCTTTCATTTTTTACCTCGACCGACATTGGTACTACTACAAACAGGTGAGTGAACATTGGAAGTTCTTCCATGGAGATATAGTACTTGGTGAGCTGCCGTGTTTTCTCATTAACCCTTCACTTCCAGATTTAGTCAAGACATGACATTAATCGATCACGACTTGCCCTATAGCATCATCGACTTTATTCTCTCATTATCGATGGGTTTAATGTCGATGGTTCTCATGTGCGTATCCGCTTCTTACTTCGCAGCCGTCATGCCGGTGGTGTTTCTGTTCATGTGGATACTACAAAAATTTTATCTGCGCACATCGCGCCAAATGCGATTTCTTGATTTGGAAGCGAAGTCACCACTTTTCTCCCTTTTCATTGAAAGTCTATCGGGTCTCGTGACGATTCGCGCTTTTGGATGGACTCCTCAATTTGAGTCACAAAATCTAGCTCTTCTTGATGCTTCGCAAAAGCCATTTTATCTCATGTTCTGTATCCAGAGATGGCTCGAACTTGCGCTCGATCTTTCCGTCGCGGCCCTCGGCACAATTCTCATGATTCTAATTGTCAAATTAAGGGCAGAACTAGGCGCCGGCTACGTTGGTCTGGCGATACTGAACGTGATAACATTCAGTCAGTCCTTATCATCGATCATGCGCAACTGGGCTGAACTCGAAACCTCCATTGGTGCCGTTTCTCGTATCCGGGATTTCGTCAAAAATACTTCCAATGAAAATCGACCAGAAGAAAACAACTTTCAAAGCATTTCCAACGTGGATCTGTCACGTTGGCCCTCAAAGGGCATCATTGAGTTTCGCAATGTCGATGCATCGTATAAAGCAGGCGATCAAAAATTCGTCCTTCACGACCTAACCATGTCCATCCAAGGAGGGGAAAAAATTGGCATTTGTGGCCGAAGCGGCAGCGGCAAGAGCTCACTTCTGGCCTGTTTATTCCGTATGTTAGAAGTCGAGCCCCACAGCCAAATCCTCATCGACGGCGTAGACATCACCCGTATCCCGCGACAGATGACCCGCGCCGCTCTTAACGCAATTCCACAAGAATCCTTCTTCACGCATGGTTCTGTGCGCATGAACATGGATCCCAATCAAACTAGAAGCCCCGATGAGATAGAAGCGGCATTGCGTCGCGTTGAGCTATGGGATACCGTCCAGTCAAAGGGCGGTCTCGATGCGCATTTGGAGACTAATTTCTTTTCACATGGTCAGAGACAGCTGTTTTGCCTCGCAAGGTCATTGGTCCGTGGAGGCAAGATTGTTGTTCTTGATGAGGCAACGAGTAATGTAGATGTTGTCTCGGACGCACTTATGCAGCGTATCATTCGAGAGGAATTTTCTGACTGTACGATCTTGGCCGTCGCTCATCGCCTACCAACAATCATCGACTTTGATCGGATTGCTGTGATAAAGGATGGGAGGCTGGTAGAGTTTGACACACCAAAGGCACTTCTTGAGACAGAAAGTGCGTTCAAGCAGCTTTATGAATCTTGACATGCCGCGAGTTCGTTAAATAAGGCTCCCACGAGTGTTTTTCTCACGTCGACTGATTCCATTCGGAGCATTCAATAGACCTAGGCCCACAATAAATGATATTCAAAGCGAGATACTACATATAAAGCGTTTGATTAACTGGTTCATTCCAAGCCCCGGTATTACCTAGGTATTGATATAGATACTGACATATGCAATGAGTGACTGAAAGGATATAATAGTCATTAATATACATGTCTCTGGCGTCCAATTTGATCATAAATCATTCTTCTGTCTTCCAATGAAGTCATAGTATATGCATCCCCTTAGTGGTGGCGTCCATGTCCATGTCCGTGTTCATGCCCATGTCCGTGGTGATGATGGCGATTGTGATGATGATCCCTTGATGGGCGGCTTTTCTCGTGAGAATTGTGAAGTCGTTCAATTTCATTGGCGGCTACTGCCCCAAGTGCACCAGCACCCACCGTACGAGCGACATGACCAAAGCCATGACTCACGTCTTCACCGTCCTTCTTGCGATGGTGATGAACCACTTCTGCGACGCCAGCCGCGGCGATTGCTCCTTCCACTAGATGACGGCCATGATGAGGGTCGTCGTGCTTGTGATTGCTCTTTTCTCGGTGATGAGTGCCTCTGTGGTCTCCATGGTGATGGCTATGCCCATTATGGTGGCGGGAGTGAGAGTGCGAATGGGATTGAGGAACCGGATCACCCGGTGGCAATCGGTAGTGACCCGAGGATCGATGGTCTCTGGGGTATTCAGTGTACATTCTCACTTCAGATTGTCGGAAATCTCTCTATTCAAAAGTCTGGTCTTTGAGGGTACAGTAAAAAGAGAATGATGTAGCCTTGGAAGATGGCCTTGCTTCTGAGTCCAGCGACGGACTTTGAGTTAAATATCCCATCAAAAGTTTTCAGCCTCGGATTACCGATTCTTTGTGTTTCTATGATATCATTCTCCACTCATCAGCAAACTGGTCGAAATTTGATAGGATAGCGGGGTTCACAGCCCTATACGATCATGCCGTAATCGCATACGAGACCAATAAAGGTACAGAAGAGAATGAAGAGGTTTTCTGCTGATCAAGAAACACCCGGGCACTCCAACTACCGCCTGTTTCTCCCAGGTTAACAAGATTTGCCCGGGTAGAGATCTGCAATGCACATGCATAAATCCTGGCTTCCTGCATGCACCTGGCTCGGTGGCGTCAAACTTTTTGTGGGGTAAGTCAGAGTAAGTAGGCGCAGGAACTTTCTTGAATAATGCACTATTCGGCTTTTATTTTCTCAGGTTCAATCCTACTACCATTCTGACTGTATGAATATTATTATTCAATTAAATGGGCTTCGAGCATTGTTTGTTTACACAATTTTCGTGGTTGGGTCATTGTTCTACTCCACACTATGAACCACAGAACCGCCGAAACCAACATTTGGTTCCGAGGCTCCGATGATGCCTCAGGTGTCATAGTGAAGCCCTGGCAACCACCTACAAACCGTCCATCAATGTATGAAAAGCTTTGTGAGATTACGAGATCCTTGAGCTTTTCAATGACTAATCAGATAGCCACCTTCCCACTATTTACATCCTCAGATTTCGACAAGTCAAACCTGCCGACCCGAGGCTACAACGTACAGAGCTGTGTGGGCTAGCCCCTGATACTGGGGGCCAAAGACCTGGCTGGCGATAAATCCCCAGGATTATCATTATTCCGGATGGTGATGTTATCATCCACGCGACTGCGAGATGAAAAGGTTCTTTCATTCTGTATCATATCTCACCTCGTTCCTGCCCATATGGATCAGAATTAAGAGCTATCAACTTACCGACCAGCTCGATATGGGTCATGTCCCGCCTGTGTTCCAATCGAAACGCAAATGCATTGTCCGAGAAACCACTGGGCCGTGTCAACGGTGAGCTACTCACGTTAATAATAGATTTTCTGAAACTAATTAGATCAGATGCTACTGACAAATAGGGTGCACTCCGGCGAAGAGTGCTCGGTGAAAAAATACATAAAGGCCCATCAGAACCTCTCTAGCCGTCTCAAGCAAAAATTAGGTAGATAACCCTGTCTCACTTATGAAAACAGGGAACCAAGGCACGGTCGTGACTTCATCTGCTCAAGTGTTGTTTGTTCTTCGGGTCCCTCTTCAATACTAGAAAAGGAACAATATAATGCCACCATCCATGGTCCTCGGGCTAGGTAGTAGTAGTGCTGTACATTCACCAGATAAAGGTGAGATCAGCGCAGCTCAGTACTAAGCACGTCAGCCACATAAAATTTGATACATTCCTTCAAGTTCCATATAGGCGAGCTGTCGATAATCGGCACATTTGGCCTATTTCCTGAGGCTCAACCTGCCACATGTATACCTACTGCTAGGTAGTACTTCCCATTTGTTCATATCCCGTTTCAAATGTCTTCCGACCAACTCCGAATAGAGCGACCTTCCCTCCCCCTTTGCAATATATCTATCAGCACTAATTCAACCATTCAGCAAAATGAATTAAGTTTGAGAATGCGTCAAATTGTAGCCCATCCCCCTTTATCCTTTTCTATTTTCTAGTCCAAGTTTGAACTTTCAACTTCGAACTAGTAGCCTCTCATATTTCTCCTACTGCATATATATCATGCCGAGCACTTGAGCTTGAGGTTTCTCTTTCATCCATCAATATCCCTATTCAGTGGCAATATAGCCACCTGCCCAAATATCCTTCTCTTCTCAACCCTCACTTCAACTACCTCATTGCTCGAATGTATTCTCCTAATTCCTCCAGCTAGATGGGTTGGGTTCACGTTTGCCATTTTCACTCAAATTTCTCGGTGTCTTCTGCTTGCTCTTTTCCGCCTTGCAACTGTTCATTCTCCAACATTTTTGAACTTGGGATAAGATTCATGTTCGATTGACTGCTAATTCACTAATAACTCTTGAAGGACTCATAAACTTGAAGATACTTGAGCAAGTTCCTATCATTACCGGTTATGATAACCGGGGCTTTCCGAGGGTGATGTGTTTTTGCGGTCCCCGCAAATTCTTCGAAATATACTACTACATTAATTGGAAGCAACAATGATAATCGTAAATATAACACTGTCAGTGTCTCCTGCTGTTGGACTTTTCTCGGATATGAACGAAGTTCAAATTCCGAAACTCTTTTGGGCGATCGTCATGCATGATAGATCGCTCACGGATATCTTACCTTCTACATTCTGAACTTATCGTCCGTGGAAGATGAACTTGAATCAGTAAGTCGTTTACTGTACCTACCTTCAAGTTTCCTCCAAATTTCACATGACTAGTAACCTTGGAAATAGGCAAAAGAAATATAATGCATAAAAGGACGTGTCCAATCTGCTTCAATGCAGACATTCTTCCAAGCCTGGCTTGCGTGGGTGCCTTGTATGACTTGCCAAAAAAGAAGAACGCTAAGGTCAGGAACGTTCGTTTGGTATGTATTGACTTTGTGAGAATAGCAAGCAAATGTACTTGATGTGGGCCATGAAGCGGGGAAGGTGGAAATCATGTCTATACTTAGCCTGGGCTTACAGTTTGCCTGATGCACTTGTCCACATGGTGGTTCACAGCAAAGGCTTTAGCGCTGAGGTAAAAAAGAACTTTAGCTGTTCCCATGATCCCATGTCAGAAATTAATCTTGATAGGAGCACCCGTCTCGGTCTCTTTCGTCTCTTCTATTACGAGTTGGGAAAATTGGAAGTTCGAGACCCGCGGGCCAAGGGTTAATTCTTAAGGCGCAAAAATTTCAGTTGTACCGCCTGTATTATGGTCTGGATGTGACTCTCAGGCGTTTATTATGCTGACCGGTGAATTTTTCAAATCACGGCCATTCTTGTTTATGGGGGCTTGAGGGCTCCATGCTTGCTTACCCTGTATGATCCGCACTTCCCCGCATATGCGGGGAAAGTAAACATGGCCTGGTATGGCCTATCTGACACTATGCCTAACCCTGCGCCACGGCCGAAGGATTCTTTGATGTCTGGTGAGCTCTGGGTAATTTTCCCTCCAATGGAATGTTCCCTTTGAGTTCTAGTGATATCACGACTTTCGTTCCCCACGGGGTCTGAGGCCGCTAGCGTAACGAGTCTCGGAAGATTCACAGCCGGAAACTCAATTCCAGTAGGTAATCATTTATTGAATCATGTTGCTCGAGAAAGGTTCTGTGGTATGACTTGTCTCAAAATGCAGAGAAGCCTGCCAATATCTCCTCTGCTTGGTTCACATCGGTCTTATTTCCTGTAATGGAATCTCGCATAAAGCAAACCCCGCTATGAAAAGTATTTATGTTTTTCTACATATAGTAGACCAATATGCGCTTACTCATAGTAGGACAGAGGCTTATGAATTTACTATCTCTGTAATTGGAAGTAATTTGGCACAGCGAAAAGTTTCTCTAATACTACCGTAAAAAGGGGCAATACGTTTTCATTGAATACTCGATGCTGAGTGGGATTATAAGGTTGCTTGTCCACTACCTAGGTGCCAGTACCAGTATGCGTAGATAGATAGATATTCAAGCAGCTTTTAATTGTGGGGAAACCCATCATAACCTTGGAATGCCACATTCCTTCGTACCGTTTCGTAAAAGGAAGATACAGAGGCAATGAGAGTTTCAGACATGCAGTATCCTTGTAATTTGACCTTCATTAGATTGTCATCACCCCTCAAATGCCACCTCACCAACTTACAGCATCCCCGCTTGCGGGGTCGATTGACGGTCCGGGCAAATTCCAAGGTTTGGGGTATCATAGGGGCTGTGTCAAAGGTCAGAATGTTGACCTTTCCTGGGTCAATAGAGATATCTAGGTCATCCGCAGGTATAAAAGGACAAGCAAGACTTCATCGATGAAAAAATATCATAATCACACAGACCAAATCCTGCCATTCACATAAATACCAGGATTTAAAGAATTCCGCAGTCATGACCATTCCTGAGGAGGTTGATATCATTATTTGTGGTGGTGGCAGCTCAGGATGCGTTCCTGCTGGCCGTCTTGCCAACCTCGATCACAATCTTTCGGTTTTGCTGATTGAGGCTGGAGAAGACAACCTAAACAACCCATGGTACGTATTCTGTGTTATACTAGTCTGTAACAAGCCTATGATTGAAACTCTGCTAACACAACCAGGGTCTTTCGGCCGGGTATCTATCCCACTAACATGAAGCTTGACTCGAAGACGGCTTCCTTTTACCACTCCCGTCCATCTGAGCATCTAGATGGACGTCGAGCTATCGTTCCATGTGCAAATATTCTTGGTGGTGGTAGCTCTATAAACTTCATGGTAGGGCTTTTATTCACATGAATACTTTAAAGCCGTTGCTGATTTCCCAAGATGTATACCAGAGCATCAGCCTCTGATTATGACGATTTTCAAGCCAAAGGGTGGACAACAAAGGAACTTCTGCCTCTGATGAAGAAATATGAGACTTACCAACGTTCCTCGAATAACCGCGATCTTCATGGATTCAGTGGACCCATTAAAGTGTCTTTCGGCAATTATACCTATCCAATCATGCAGGACTTTTTACGTGCTGCTGAGACCCAGGGAATCCCAGTTACCGATGATCTTCAAGACCTTACTACTGCGTATGAAGCACAAAGATGATATGCCCCTCCATTTGAACGGGTTTGCTAATTAAGGTTATCATATCAGACATGGCGCAGAGCATTGGTTGAAATGGATCAATCGAGACACTGGTGGGTTCAAGTCTCCATTCCTTTAGCGTAACATTTCTGTTCTGATTTCTGGGAATTAGGCCGTAGGAGTGATGCAGCTCATGCCTACGTCCACAGTACTCGAGCAAAACATTCGAACTTGCACCTTAGATGCAATACCAAGATTGAAAAGATCATCATCGAAAACGGGCGTGCTGTAGGCGTGGTGACTGTACCGACAAAGCCTCTCGGTGGTGGTGAACCTGTGCGTAAAATATTCCGTGCACGAAAGCAAATCATCCTTAGTTGTGGAACTCTGAGCTCCCCGTTGGTTCTGCAAAGATCGGGTGTTGGTGACCCAGAGAAGCTTCGCCGTGCCGGCGTCGAACCTATTGTGAATCTTCCAGGTGTTGGTCAAAACTTCCAAGACCATTACCTCACGTTCTCTGTTTTCAGAGCCAAGCCTGACGTTGAATCATTTGATGATTTCCTCCGAGGAGACCCGAAGGTCCAAAAGAAGGTGTTCCAAGAATGGAACACGAAGGGCACTGGCCCATTGGCAACAAATGGTATCGAGGCTGGGGTCAAGATTAGACCCACAGAGCAAGAGCTAGATGAGATGAAGAAGTGGCCCACCCCCGAGTTTAACAGTGGCTGGGAGTCATACTTCAAGAATAAGCCTGATAAGCCTGTTATGCACTATTCAATTATCTCTGGGTAGGTTTTCTGTTGTTTTGCTCGTGAAAATGCTGACCAAGCCTTAGATGGTTTGGTGACCATATGCTCATGCCACCAGGCAAGTTCTTCACAATGTTCCACTTCTTGGTAAGGTTCTATGGCCATTCATCTTTGAGACTATCACGTGAAGTGGCCTGATCAATTTTCTAGGAATATCCATTCTCACGTGGATCGACACATATTCAATCTGCCAACCCTTACGAGGAACCCGACTTCGATGCAGGCTTCATGAATGATAAACGGGATATGGCTCCAATGGTCTGGGGCTATATCAAGTCACGCGAGACCGCTCGACGCATGGGAGCATATGCAGGGGAAGTTACGGGTATGCATCCTCACTTTGCTTACGATTCGCCTGCCCGAGCACGAGACCTCGACCTTGCAACCACGAAGGCATATGCTGGTCCCAATCATATTTCAGCTGGAATTCAACATGGTACGTAATGTGCTTGACTTCATTACTTCCCGGATATTACTTATCTTCATGTTCACTTTAGGCTCGTGGTCGGAACCTATGCAGCCTGGAAGCCAGCCATCGGCCTCGACTCTGAACTCTAACCGGCACGAGGCCCGTGAATCCCTTCAGTATAGTAAGGAGGATATTCAGCACATAGAAAAATGGGGTACGTTTATACCATGAGATCCTCCCTTTAGAGTCTGGCTCACCGTTTCATGCTCAGTCAAACGTCACGTTGAGACTACCTGGCATTCCCTCGGCACATGTAGCATGGCCCCGCGGGAGGGCAGTTCTATTGCAAAGCACGGAGGTGTTGTAGACGAACGCTTGAATGTTCATGGAGTTAAGGGATTGAAGGTTTGTGATTTGTCAATCTGCCCTGACAACGTCGGATGTAATACATTTAGCGTAAGTATTAAATCATCCCTTATAAGCCCCTATAAGCATTGACAATATATATGCAGACTGCTCTTTTGATCGGAGAAAAATGTGCAACTCTGGTTGCAGAAGATTTGGGCTACTCGGGTGCGGCTTTGGCAATGGATGTGCCGACCTATCACGCTCCCGGGGAATTTTCTCATCTGTCAAGGCTTTGAGACAATATTTTGTTATATCTGCCATTCCATAATTTGCTCGTTGGATCATTATAAGGGTTAGTTCAATTTTATCATGTTTTATCTAACAAACTTGAACTTGAACCTATTCCAGCAGAGGCTGGCTATTAAGCGCCAGAATGATCAAAAATGATATTCTGCATAGCCACTAGATTTAATAGTATAAACTTGTGCACATTCCAAGGTCCAACGTCATACATTGGCATATATGTATTATGTTGCTGTCTCTGACTTGCTGGACACACACAGGCCTCCTTGGGCAGTGTCTTGACCCATGATACCCAAACGGGCCTCGGATGTAAATTGCTTTCAACGCCCTATGGATTAAAGGTTGGAGATGGGATATTGTTTAGGTAGGCACTTTAGGCGCCATGCTGAGTGGTTACTTCGCCCTTCAGGTTTGGTCTTGATTATGTGCAATAGGCAGCAGGAATACATCACCCAGCCATAACCTTCGTGAGGTAGGGATACCGTATTCAAATTTGATTTTCATAATTCATTGGTAGCATTAAACCAAAACCCTGTGTGCTGTTCATCAGATACATTGCAGAACAAGGTCGATGATGGCGAAAAAATGATCCCGATCAGCGCCCACAGAGCCGAGTCCGAGACCAACCACAAGTAATCGTTTTTCAGAGGGGGATTTAGTGGCAATAGCAGTTGCAATTTGACGAGCGAATAATTGACCAATGGTGTCTTGGCCTGGAGCATGTCCTCCGAGCAGAGAGGTAGCTGTTAATCCGCTGAGGGGTAACAAGCTGTCATCCGTACCCTCGGAGAATGTGTGCATTCCATCGGTACCTGGGTTTTGATTTCCCATAGGTACATGTAGCTAAAATATTATCAGCATTACCCCGGCAATAGTTCCACATGATTGAAACAAACCCAGTGTGCAAGTCGGCCCTCTTGAGAGATAGTGACCATGATCTTATCGCTGAAATTCATGGTCATAACATCAGTCTTCACTCCATTCACCAGTCCTGCCACTTGTTTGGTGACGGCGGGAAATGGAAGACTACTCAAAGAGTCTTGTAGGGATTTCTCTAAAGAAGCCATTGCGTTTCAATTTGATCTCATTGACACAAAGAAATTATCGCTTGTTGATGCTTTGGTTGTCCGATGGCGGTCAGTGTGGCCCCACACCTTTGACTGGCAGTATTACACCGCCCATTGAGCATCCTCAATTTTTTTTCCCGCAAGAACAAGCAACAGCTCAATAAAGCACATTGCCTACTTGATATCTTTGTCTCGAGGCGGAGTCGGGAAAGATGCCCAAGTTCACTCCACGGCAACGAAAACAGAAGCACCGGCGCCAAGAGCCTTCTGCGCCCGTCGATACCAATATTGTGGAGCTAGCGCCCGTCTCCAAAGATGAGAAAGAGGCAAGAAGGCAAAAGTTAAGAGAGGAGCTCCGAGAGCAACATTCAAATGTCTCTTCCAAGAAACAGAAACGCTTAGATAAATATATTGTACGTGGAATAGTCGCAAACGTGCATCTATCTGGTTGCTTACATTGTTAAAGGAAAACAAATTGAAGAAGGAAGAGAACATCGAATTGCTCAAGAAATTAGCCAACGCCAATGAGAAGGCAAATTTGGAGGGACTTCAAAGCTCGCGGGAACTAGGGAAGCGAAAGCGCGACAATGAAGATCCATCGGCGGCTACAGCTGCGGCATCTTCAGCCCAGACCCTCCCGGGAGACGAGACCGACGACTCCGATGCCGATATTAAGACTTCCGATCCTGCAACAGATCCTGTACCTGCGCCAAAGCCCCAACAACCTCAGGCCCCGGCTGGTAGTGGATTGAAGCGCCCTCTCGAACTTGGACCCGATGGGTTTCCAATAATCAAAAAACGAAAGCGCACCGCTAAGCCTGCCCCTGCTCCCGTACCGACGAAGGAGATCGCATGGGAAGGTTTCGAGTCTGGAGATGGGGACTCGGAAGAAGACGATGATGATAGCTCAGATGCCTCGGAGAGCGATTCTAGCTTCGATGATGAAGATATGGACGAAGATGGCTCGGAGGACTCATCTGAAGACAGCTCGGGCGATGAGGATGAAGATTCAGATGAAGACGATGAAGTGGATGACTCGGAGAAGAAAATAAAGCCGAGGCAATCTGCTTTCAAGTCTTGGGCTATACAGCAAATCAATGAAGCCGTTGGCTTCCAGCCAACCACCGGTCCGGTGATCCATGATCAAGTACAGCAAGCATTTGCGCCCCCCAGAAAGGAACCTCGAAACACTGTTGACGAAGAGGAGCCTCTTCCCAGAGAGCTGCAAGTTACAAGTGGAGATCCTGATCGAAAGGCCTTTAGCGTTTCGGTGAATCGTTCAGAGGAGATTCAACAGGCTCGTCTTGGCCTACCAGTTGTAGGGGAAGAACAAAAAATTATGGAAGCTATTCACAATAACTCAACTATTGTTATTTGGGGTGCTACTGGTTCCGGAAAAACTACTCAGCTTCCACAATTCCTGTTTGAATCTGGTTTTGGTAATCCTGATAGCCCCAATCCTGGCTTAATTGGTGTAACTCAGCCTCGTCGAGTCGCTGCTGTCAGTATGGCCAACCGTGTTGGTCAAGAACTTGGCCAGTACTCAGATCAAGTTTCTTATCAGATTCGATTTGAGAGTACAGCCTCCAAAAAAACTGCCATCAAATTCATGACGGATGGCATTCTTCTCCGTGAGATTGCAGATGACTTTGCTTTACGAAAATACTCTATCATCATCATTGATGAAGCGCACGAGCGAAGTGTGAACACTGATATTCTTATTGGCATGGTCAGTCGTATAGTTGACTTGCGCAAGTCGTTGAGCGAGGAAGACACGTCCGTTAAGCCGCTGAAAGTGGTCATCATGTCTGCCACCCTTCGCATCTCTGATTTCACTGACAACAGAAGTCTCTTCCGCCAAGGACCTCCACCACTGGTTCAGGCAGAGGGTCGTCAGTACCCTGTTACGGTTCATTTTGCGCGTCGCACGCATCGTGACTATGTCGAGGAGGCCTTCCGCAAGGTCTCAAGGGGTCATCGCAAACTACCACCTGGTGGAATGCTCGTGTTTCTGACTGGACAAAATGAAATTAGGCAATTGTCCAAGCGTTTGAAACAAGCATTTAAACCTACTCAGCGCGTTGATACCACACAAGCCAGAGTGCAATTCACGGCAAACGATGCTCCTCTGGAAGCAGAAGATCTCGAGCTTGGTGGCACTGAGATGCAAGACGATGCTTATGATGACGATAGTGATCTAGAAATCACAGGATTAGATGAGCCAGAGGATGATGAAGATTTTGATCTTGGTGAAGAGGCTATGGATTCTTCTACAAAGGTCCATGTTTTGCCCCTGTATTCCCAACTACCGACAAAAGAGCAGATGAAGGTCTTTGAAGCACCACCGGACAACTCTCGCCTTATCATTCTTGCCACAAACGTTGCTGAGACATCTCTTACTATTCCCGGGATTAAATATGTCTTTGACTGTGGACGAGCCAAGGAAAAGCAATTCGATCTCTTCACCGGTGTGCAAAGCTTCCAGGTTGGATGGATCAGCAAGGCTAGTGCAAACCAACGAGCCGGTCGTGCTGGCCGAACAGGACCTGGACATTGCTATCGACTGTATTCCTCGGCGGTATATGAAGGCGACTTTGCTGAGTACACTGATCCCGAAATTCTGCGAACTCCTATTGAGGGCGTTGTACTTCAGATGAAGAGCATGGGCCTACACAATGTGATCAATTTTCCCTTCCCAACGCCCCCAAGCCGTCATGGCCTCGCCAAAGCAGAGAAGCTGCTCAAAAATCTGGGAGCTCTTTCTTCTAATGGGCAAGTCACACAAATTGGCCGACGTCTCGCAACATATCCTCTTTCTCCAAGATTCGGCAAGATGCTGCATATCGGTCATCAACACGGTTGCATGCCCTATGTGATTGCCTTGGTATCAGCTCTAGCCGTTGGAGATCTTTTTGTCGCCCAAAATGAGATCGACCCCAACGCCTTCTCAAAACCCAAGCCTAAGACTCAAGCAAATGACAGTGACAGTGACGACAGTGAAGACGAAAAGGTATACACGAATGCAGACCGCCTTGAGGATACCGAGCGCGAGCAGCGCTTGAAGGACTACGCTCGCGTTCACCGTCTTCTCGGAAAACATGACGATACCTCCGACGCTCTCAAATTCCTTTCTGCTATCTGCGCATACGCCTACGCCTCCGATGGCGATGCCTTCAGTGAACAGATGTTCCTTCGTGCCAAGGCCTTCAAAGAAGCCACTCAACTTCGCCGCCAGCTTACAGATATTGTACGCGCCAACAACCCAGGCTTAATAGGCAACTACGAAGCCCGTCTCCCTGAGCCATCCGCCAAACAAATAAAGGCCCTCAAACAGATCGTCACAGCTGGTTTCATCGATCACGTCGCGATCCGCGCGGATCTCGCTCCGGTGCCTCCTGAAATGCCTCGCGCACCCCGCCGTGCAATTGACGTTCCTTATCTTACCCTCTTCCGCTCACGAGAAGGACCAATGGAGGATATCTCAGAGCGCGCAGTCTTCATCCATCCAACTTCTATCATGGCGAAACTGACGCCCAAGGAAATGCCCCAATACATTATCTACTCTCATTTACAGCAATCAGCTGCTAGTGTGGTCGCGTCGGATCAGACGCCCAAGATCAGAATGTTCCCGCTTGTTGCCCCAAGTGGGCTGCAGCTTGCAGCGCTGGCACATGACACGCCACTTATTGAGTATGGTAAACCGATCGGCAAAACGGATACATTGGAAGGCATTCCGCAACGCAGATCTTGCTGGGTTATTCCTTCATTGGTTGGCGATGGGGGTGGAACTGGATGGCCGCTACCTGCCAAGAAGGTTGTACAGAAAAAGGACGCTAGAGATGGCTGGGTCATTGAAAAGTTTGTTGGTTGAGTACAGTCGTGGAAATGACATACTATTTTGTTGTATAGATGAAATCATGATATCCAAAACGCATTTGCTTCGTTCTTACTCGTTCATATTCTCTACGTTCTAGTAGTATGGATTGATGTATACCTATTGCGGCCCCGGCTCGTTGTAAATTTGTCTTCCGACATATGTAGATTTCGCCACATGTGCACCTTAGAACATTTAACCGACCATGTCAACTTTGGAGATGGTGCATGTGCACATCCAAGGCTGAGCTGCGTCCTTCCAAAATGGGTATTCTTATTCAAGTTTCTCTTTCTATACATCTACGCATCAAACAATGATCTAAGAATCACATATTTTCGTTCGGCAGAAGGCATTGACCAAGGAATTTAAAATGAAATTATCATCAGCAAATCTGTCTGCTGAATGCAAGGAGTCATGAAGATCTCGGTTCTCATTTAGACTCGAACTAACCATGCACAGTATCAATAGTCTTGCGTCAAACAAATGAGAGACATCGCAATACAGAAAAAAAGAAAAAAGAAAAAAGAAAAAAGAAAAAAGAAAAAAGAAAAAAGAAAAAAGAAAAACAAAAACAAAAACAAAAAGAAATTATGTTCATTTCCATCAGTCCACCTCGCATGTCTCTAGTTAACCAGCACAAAGTCGACGAAGAGCAAAGATGGAGACCACGAATACAAAAAATTACAAGGACGATAAGACCAAGTTTGAACTCATCAATGCGAATGAAATCTCCGAGGCCAACCCTGAGAGAACCATATCATTCAATCTCGCGAAAAAAGATGCCTTCATTCTCCTCGCAATGGGGAGTCTAAGTCTAATGGCCGCAATAGACGGCACATCTATATCGACAGCATTACCGGTAGGTATAACACCCCGCTCCCAATATTCAACATTTGAACTTCTCCATGAGGCAAATCAATATCGCAAATGCGACGAGAATAAATGAGTTAATTTACATATGGCAGACGATGTCTCGAGATCTAGGCGGTACTGCCATCGAGGCATTCTGGACAGGTACTTCATTCACGCTTTGTTCAGCTGGTACGTCAAACTCCACCCAAGTCTAAATCTAACTAACAAAATCTAGTATTCCAGCCAGTCTTCTCTTCGCTATCTAACGTCTTTGGTCGAAAGCCTCTGGTAGTCATTTCCATTGTCTGGTTTACCATTGGGGCTATTGCAGCCGGCATTGCAAACGATATCACGCAGATGCTAGTTGGACGGTCATTACAGGGAATTGGAGGTGGAGGCATCATCACTCTGACAGCTATTTTGATTGCTGATATAGTTCCATTGAGTCATCGGGCGAAGTATTTTGGAATTCTTAGTGCCATCTGGAGTTTGGGCACGGTAATCGGACCAGTTATTGGAGGTTGTTTTGCTGAGAAGGTGACATGGGTAAGTGATATTTTTCAATCTATACTAGTATAATGCAAATTTATAAACAAAGCTAATGAAAACAATTCTCAGCGTTGGATATTTTATATCAATTTTCCTTTTATTGGTATTGGCGCCGCACTCGTTGCACTATCGTCAACCTTCCGCGGAAGACAAAGTCACATATCCCTCTCAAGCAAACTGAAGCAAATCGACTATATTGGAATCGCCCTCTTCGTCCCTAGCACCGCCTCACTCCTCATTCCACTTACATGGGGAGGGGTCCTATTTGCTTGGAAATCATGGCACACGCTAGCGCCTCTCTTAATCGGCACTGCGGGACTCTGCGTATTCGCAGCCTACGAAATCCGAATCGCTAAACATCCCATCATTCCACCGGCCGTTTTCCATAATCGAACTGCTTTAATCTCCTTCACAGGGTACACAGCTGTCGGGCTGGTAGTCTGGTGCAACCTCTACTTTCTACCACTCTACTATGAAGCTGTGAAAGGGTTCCGCCCCATAATGTCTGGCATTGCTCTATTCCCAGAAACATTCACGCTAGCTCCTAGTGCAATGGTTGTCGGGTTTCTCATCAGTCGGACAGGAAAGTATTACTGGGCTGTCTGTGTAGGTTGGCTTATCTCAACTGTTGGAATGGGACTACTCTGTCTATTGGACGTGCATACCAGCACTGTTAGTTGGATCTTCCTCAACCTTGTGGGAGGTGTCGGAATAGGCATGGTGCTTCCTTCCGTAGCACTGGCCGTGCAGGCCTCTGCTCGAGCCGAGAATTTGGCAATGGCTGTTGCTATATCGACTTTCTTCCGAGGATTCGGGCAATCTATTGGGGTCGCTATTGGGGGCGTCATCTTTCAAAATCGGATGAAGAGTACTATGTTGTCTAAGGCATCTTTAAGGTCCCTTGCTGTGCAGTATTCAAGAGAGGCATCCAGCGCGGTCGAAATGATTCGAGCTATGCCGGATGGGGTGGTGAAAGAGGATGTGAAATGGGCTTATGCGCATAGCTTGAAGTACGTGTGGGCATTCGGGTGCGCGATCTCAGGGATGATTTGTTTGATCAGTCTTTTTACCAAGTCTTATGATTTGAACCGTGTCCTTGTATCGAGGACTGCTGAAGAAGTGCAGGTGGACAAACTTCCAAATGTTGCTGAACAGAATCATGATGACAAGACGCAGTAAGTATTCTGCCAACTTTAGTGTTCTTAGGTTCTGTTCCATACAACATATCACGTTTGAAAATAGTAATACAGCTTTCTATACAAGAGCATCTCCGAAATATGTTGCTGATATTAGAGTGGCCGCTCAAAATGGAGTGGTAATGCTGATGAAAACCGTAGGATAGGGATCAGGTAAGACTTGGTATAACGTACAACTATTTTGAACCCATCGAAGACACAGAGTCGTAATGAAGAACCCGCATAATGCACCAAAAAGACCCAACGCCATCATCAACCAGAAACAAGCTCGATCACAAGAGAAAGAAACTAATCCCTCCTCCTCTCCCCACGAGAACTGCTAATCTCCCCCGTCTCTCGATCCTCGCGAATTCCCAATGCCCTCCTAAGCCTTTCACTCTCCTTAATCTTCGCATCAGCAAGCTCATGCACAGCGTAAGACTTAATTCTCCGATCCTTAGGTCCCTTATTTTTGGCACTCTCACCCTCCTTCTCCAGCTCCTCTAACAACTTCTTCCTCAAACTCTCGCACCGCTCATCGATCTCTTCATCCGAAAGAATTCGTTCCTTCACTTCCTCTCCCTCCTCCACATCCTTGCCTGCATCACCTCCAGCTTCCTCAATGCGCTCATTCTCCTCTTCTAGTCGTTCGCGCTCTTCCATGACCTTCACTTCGATTGCGCGGCGGCGGTCATGCTCAAGGATTTGCTTATCGGGGATACGTTGTTTGAAGCTGCGGTCTGGGCCGTTCATAGGTGGGTAGGGAGCTCCTGATCCGGTAGAGCGTGGCTTTATGAAGGCGCTGTTCCGTTGGACGTAACCCGATGTTCCGCTTCCGCGGGGTGTGGAAAGGCCGACGTTTGAGGACATTTTGGGGGATTTGTGAAATCTGGTTCGTGAATATAGAATTTCACTTGCTTTGGGTTTGCCAGGAGAGGCTGTTCCTTTTGCTCCTGGGGTTGTATTGTATTGGATTCAGTGGTTTCGTGGATGACAGATTTAAAGAGAAGATTGATATGAGGTTATCGTCTATGCTTATCAGTCACGTGCAGGCCTTGTATATGGCCGACCCACACGGCAGTTGGGGATTTCGATCAGTGCACACGAGACTCGGAGGTTCTACCGGTTGGTTTTAGGATCCAGTGTGGGAATATTTTTTAATATTATTTTATCCGGGAGCATTCAATGGCTGTCATAGTATTTGATATTGGGTACATCAGCCAGAGCAAGATATCGACACATCGCAAGCGTAGGCATTAGCAACACTTCTAAAGTGTAAACTGTATACCATACGACACAGTAGATAGCAAAGCCCACATTGGATATGCTGTGCATCTTTAGTAAAAGATGACTCTCTCTCAAGTGGGAAGATAAAATCATAGACCTTGAAAGAAAATAAGAGGAAGATAGACAAAGGCAATAAAAAAGACAATAGAAAGATATAACAAAGCAATAACGAGTAAAGGACCGTTGCCATGCAAAGAGGTGATTTCTCTCCCGTATTTCCATTTCCGAACCGGATCAAGTCTCCCATGTCATATGCCGAAGATCGTTGAAGAGCGAATATCCGATGCCCCCTTAAAAACACACAGACGCCGATTCCACCATAGATCAGATTCTCAAGCCCACAACACATCAACAGTGAATGGTGAAGTTGGGGTGAGAACACCATCGTTAAAATTAAAAAATGAACAATTGAAAGCCAGAGATATCAAGGAAACACAAGTAGAGAATAAAAGGACATAAGAAGGTGTGGGGTGTGAAGAAACAGGTCCGAAATCAACACAAGATAGAAAAAAAAATAACAATGAGGCCTTAATCTTGCGCCACTAGCCATGGTAAGAGGGGAAACACATAGACGTTGTTAACTGATATATCCCCGCCGAATTTCCCCTGTATGTATACGCCCATATTAGTAAAAAGAAACAGCACAGATGATTCAGTTTCACAGATCAGCATTAGAAACAATTATGTGTGGGCGAGCGAAGTAAAATTATGCAACGAATTAGTGAGCACTGGTGACATCGACCGGAACAGGAACACCCGTGTTACCTGTTTCGGGACTCGAAACCGAAGTCACAGTGCTCTTAGCAAGCCCTTTGGACTCAAGAGAGCCATCAACAGCACTCTGATTGTCTGTCGGGGGAGGCGTGGGTGGTGCCGTGCCAACAAAAGGGGCTCGAGATTGCTCGATGGGGATTGAGCGCTTGGAGGGTTGAGGGGAAGATTTGTGGGAGTTGGGAGGTGTAGTAGAAGTGGCTGGGGGCATGGGACCAGTGGCAGGAGAGTTGGGGTCGAAGATGAGCTTTTCAATAGCCACAATCTGCTTGCCATAGCTGAACTTCTTCAGTTGGCTGAGCATGGGCTTGATCTGGTCAATAAGAGCTTCTCGCTCATCACCCTTGAGCTGTCCAAGAACTTTTTCTGTGCAAGGCATTAGTTCGCTGTTGCTGTACTGTACGGGCTTATTCAAATATTCATGATGGTAAACACTTACGAATTACATAGTTGCCATACTGATCCCGCATCAAACCAAGTAGGGGACTCTCGCCACGCTCGTTGGGGGAGGTAAGGGTAGAGATGATGTGGTGTCGCTGGCTCTGCTCGCCGAACTCGATACTCTTCTCAACAACATTGCTGGCGAACTTGTGCTTGGAATAAGCGAGGATTTGCGACATAACGATGGTGATCATGCGAGTGCGATCCTGCTCATCGCCATTTTCAATGACATGTTGAATCACGTAATTTCCGAATTGGTCGGGAATGAGGTTCGAAGTGCACGCGTGGAGCTCAGCCAGGATGGACTGGCGGTCAACCTCCTCACAGTGCTCCAGCATGCGCTGAATGACACGACAACCATAGGGATGAGCGGCCAGTCGGTTGACCTGCCCCCGGAAGGCGTTGATGATGAATTGTATATATTGCGAGGGGACCCGCTCGATTGCTTTCTGAATGACATGGTTGCCATTTTGGTCACGCACACACTTGAGAACGTGGTTCTCGAGCTCCTTAACCATAGCGGCTTGCTGATCGGTGAGAATATGCTCCAGTGCTTTTTGCACAACACGGCAGCCATACATCTGAGTAGACAGAGCAAGCACATGTCCGCGCATCTGGTTAGCAAGGATCTTCTTCTGTGTTTGGTTGCCGTGCTCAAACAGTTTCTGTACAACATAGTTGCCAAAGACGTCAGTCATCAGCTGCAGGCAGTTTGGTTGGATCTCTCGGAAGACCTGTTCCTTCTCGTCGCTGTTGGCGGTTTCCAGTTTCTGTTGGATGAAGCGCGAGCCATGCTGATCACCACTAAACTCGACAACATGGTTGTAAATATCCTTCAACTCATAACGCTTGTTGCCCTTGCTATTAGCGCGGAATTCTTCC
The DNA here is from genome assembly GCA_023626375.1 of Talaromyces sp. PF30-5. Taxonomy (NCBI): domain Eukaryota; kingdom Fungi; phylum Ascomycota; class Eurotiomycetes; order Eurotiales; family Trichocomaceae; genus Talaromyces; species Talaromyces sp. PF30-5. The sequence continues at coordinate 416,902 of JAMAGU010000001.1, forward strand.
AGGAGGGGGCTGCGAACGACCTGCGTCGGATCATGTTCACGCTGAACTCGAGATGCCAAGGCTGCTGCTCCACCAAGGCCACCAAGCTGGGCCATTGGGTAGAAGCCCTGGATGGCATTCAACCGAGCGGCATTCTGATAGTTGGAGTAGTCGTAAGCATTTGGCACTTGCATGCGCTGTAGAGAGCTTCCCTGGGCCTGAGCGAATTCTTGGTCTTGGAAGTTGCGGAGTCTGCGCTCGAAGGCAGCAGCAGCCTGGCTGTCAGACATGCGACCGTTGACGTTGCGGTATTGAGCCGAAGCATCGGCGCCAGCATATAGCGGGCTATCCATACGGGCGAAGTCAGACGGTGAGATGGAACCAGTGTCGTTACCACGCGAGCGTGCTTGGTATGCGAGGTGCAAATCTTGTGATGCTTCTCCGCCATAACCAGCCAAAGCTTGATAGCTGGTTTCATCGGTCTGGTACTTGTTTCGGGGGATGGAGCCATCAAAGGATGAGTGTGCAACGAAAGGTGGACGCTGGCCAGATGTCTGTTGGGTAAATCCAGCATCATTTAACTGCAAGTTGTTGAACTGGCCGGAGATATCGATTGGGTTACTTCCATAGCGACCATCGATGCTGTGGTTGTCAGAATAGAAGGAAGGGTGGGCGGAGTGGACTGGTCGTTGAGCGTAGGATACAGAATTGTGAGGCATGTGGGAGAGAGAGCTGCGAGTCTGAGGTGGCGATACACCATCAGGAACGCCTGAAGATAGCGAGCCCATCCCCATGTTGGCCATATCATCGGAGCGAGAACCATCCAGAGATCCAGTAAATCCCGCCTTGACTGGGAATGAAGCTCCCACGGGACTGCCACCCAAGCCACTCGAGTTCATCTGTCGTCTTCCATCTCCATTTCGCAAAGCAGGGAACCCACCGAACGCCATGCCATCCGCTGATGGCGAAACGCCTTCGGAAGAAGAGTTGAGATAAGGACGGTGGCTGACTGTAGTGGAGGCACTGCCAATGCCAGATGTGCGAGGCAGATTGAAGTAGGAGGAGTCAGGAGCATCACTGATTGCGGGCGCACTTCGGTCATTTCCACGGGTTTGAATCGGCGACGTGGCCATCGTGCGGTTCTGGCCCATTGCCAGGGAAGAGTTCACTGTGCTCCATGGTAAATTAGGACGACCTGACCAGCCATCGGATTCTGATGTCGACAACAAGGAGCCCGATCCTGACTTTCCTTCGAATGCTGTATCGCCGATGTGTTGATCTGCATTGGCTTTTGTCAGCACTGATGTCCTCCTGCCGTGAACGATCTCCCATCCATTCAAAATCTCATCAGACATACCATCACCGAATCCACCACCCAGATTCGAATCACCCCAAATGTTATTGTTCCAGCTTGACTTGCCACCGAAGCCTTTGCCTACGCTGTTACTGTGAGAACCGCGGGAACGGTCATTGTTCATACCTGATGAACCCATATTGGAACCTCGACTCGATCGTACGTTGTGTACGCTGGTTGTGTTGGCGGCCATAGTAGAGGCCATCCCAGCAACTTGATCGAGTGCGATGAGAATCCGATCTGTACCCGAACGGCTAGTATTTTCAAGAAGTTCGAGCTGGTCGAAAGTAATTCACAAGGCCCAACGATAATCGTTTTCGTTTCGATGGGCAGTATTTGCAACGGGCACCAGGCACCAGAAACGGCGTACACGAAGGAATATAAGACTGTTCAAAATGGCAACATATCTGTTAGCAATGGACTCAACTGAGAGGAGGCGAGGCAAATGCAGGATCTCCCCGGATGCCATCACCTGCTCCCCAGTTAAGGCATAAGGGTCAACAGGACTCACCAAAGGAGGGAAAGAAGAAGGGATCACAGCGCGATGAGTGCGGAACGAAGAGAGACAGGAAGTTTTCCTTTCGTAGTTGGTCTCCCTTTTCTCTTTTTTTTTCTTTTTTCTTTTGCGTAATCTTCGACTTCTTTTGTTGCTTCTCAGAGACCACGAGCCCAGGACATGTACAGAGGATACAGGAGCGTGGGGAGGGGCGTAAGAAGGAACAAGAAGGAATGGCGCGAGATAAAAGAGAGAGCAAGGGTGGATAAGAAGAAGGGAGAGATCCAACGTCAGGTCAGAAATGCGGGAACGGCCGAAGCAAGCAGATGCAAGGCGACAAAGGAATTGGTAGGATTGAAAAATCTCAAGCTATTTTTCAGTCCCCTTCCTCGTTTGTCACTGCAGTCGGTCGCCGGGAAAGAACAGAGGGTCGGTACGCGACGTTACTCTGCTCCGTGCATGCTCCAGGAATCTCCCAGCTTGCCGATCGTCCTCATGTGCCTTGTGCCTTGTGGAGAGGAGCGAGTCGATCCCCGGGAATGGTAAAGCGTTGGGGAGGAGGGAAGGGGAAGACCCTGGATATGATTTGCGCAAGGGGGGAGGAGGATGGATGGATAGTCGATGGGAGGGATAAGAAGGTGGACGAATCGACAGCGACACCGATTTTCAATGGAGGGGAAGAAAGGATAATTCGGAGGATGAAGAAGCGTGGAATGCGCTTAGGAGAGAGCGTCGCGCAGAAGATTTGAGTAAAACCCAGTGGGATTTAGTGGGTCGATGGATGGGAATGTGGAAGAGAGACAAAGCACGGCATTGATCGTTCAGCTGTCACACAAGTGCTATGATCTTCAAGCTAGAAAAGATACTTCTTTTTTATTTAATTAAAATTTTCTTTTTTTCTTTTTTGGGGTTGTGGATTTTTGATTTTCCCTGGTGTGGCTTGTTGGGTATTTTTCTTTTTCTTTTTTCTTTTTTTTTTTTTGGCAGATAAGAGGGGGGCCAAGTGAGTGGGGGGGGCAAGAAGAATAAAAGAGAAGAAGTCGAGGGAGAAAAAGAAGGAGAGAAAAAGCGTCTAGAAGAGCCAGAAGGTGACACGAATGGAGAAGATGATAGATAAGACTGAGCAGCCAGGCGAGAAACCAGAGAAACCAAAAAGCGCCAATGTTCAACCAGAAAAAAAAAGCAGGAAATCGAATCAGAAAACCACCTAAAATGCAGATATATACATGTAAAAAGAAAAAATAAAATAAAATAAGAAAATCAGTTTGATGTTGCCGCTTGGGAGATCAGCCGTGTATGGTATCGATGTATGGGCCCGTACAACCATGACGCCGTGGATATTCCCAAATGGACAGTGACAGAGCAAACACTAGGGCAGTCCCATAGATCCCACAAGTACCTTTCCAAGCTGGGAGCCCCACTTGGGTCCCGATCCTGACGTACCGTATTGTCACAGACGATCACTGGATCTTGGTCCTTCCGCCTGCTAAAGAGCTTCTTTCCACTCTGGAGCAACGACTAGGAGGTCTCCATCCCAAATGAAATCACGTTAAACTGCTATCAGATCGAGCGGAAGTGATCTATTGACAACCCATTTATGGCTTCCCGATCCCGATTGAAAAAGATAACTCCCTCTACTGATCCTCTTGTTTGTCCCTTCAAAATTACAGCACAACTCCGCTGACCGCCATCTCCATGGTCTAGATGCAATCGCCCCTGGGATTGGGCCTATACAATAACCACATCGACCAACATCCCCAGTCCTACCACCACTCGCCCCAACACACAGTCACATTCAATCCATCTGTCAATTTCTGGCATCACCAACACCTCTGCCACCCTCCTTCATCGGCCAACAGTTCCTGTCCACTTCCTCGGCGTGCCCGACCTGATAAACCGCCAACCATGGTCAATCCTTCTCAGGGTCAGAGCATATCAGGCATTCAGACAGTGTCTGGCCACGACCCGAACAATCCTAGCCCATCACACGGTATACGAAACGAGCCTATTGATCAAAAAGAAAATTAAAATTCCCTGGAAATAAAGTCGCAGCCTATGTACAGTATTTTCACCCCACAACCCTGTTGGGGAGAGAATGAGCGATCTCGAACTAGGAACGATCAGCTAATTAATTCCCCGTGAGAGCTACAACGATCGGAGCGGGTCCACTTAGTAGGACCCTAGTCTGGATCCGAGCAAGGTACACACACACACAAACACATACATCGCACGCTCAATAAAAAAAATAAAATAAAATAAAAAAAAAAAAGAGAAGGAGTGAAAGAAAAAGAAAAGAAAATGGAAAAAAATCCCCCAATGATCAAGTGTCCAAGATGCAGGGTAAGGATTCCCAATAAATTGCCCGTGTTTTTTCTCCGACCGGTTGAGCTCGGAACGGCGAACATTCTTCAGACACCCTCAATCATAATAAAAGAATAATAAACAGATAAGGAACCAAATGAACAAGGAAGACAGGGCCCAAAGATCCAAGGACCGCCACCTTTCTAACTGTGGATATGTAAACCCCATTCCAGGCTCGGACACTGCTCGTGGGTTGACCTGTTTCTGATCTCCGCCCAGTCAGAAACTCAATGCCCTTTCTTCGCTGCCCAGGTGCTGTACATGGATCGACTCGGATCCACGCTGTTACTGTCTTGTAGCGGTCAACTCGGAATAATTACCATGTCGATATAGACAAGATTCTAGAATACTGTACCATATTCCTAAATGAGATTATTCAGTCATAATAATAATGATGATAATAATAATAATAAAATATCTTGACTATTCTCTTGCCTAGTTGAATAATTCTGACTGCTACAAATAATTGACTCTCGCCATCCATCAACCCCGTCTCACCCTGCGCGTCCGTCAATACCGCGCTTGGGGCCACGAATGCAGGCGCAAATGTTCCAACTCGGTCAACCCCTTGCGTCCCCGCTTATCCCATCGATAATCGTGACTTCAGGATTGGATCTGAGATACTCTGACCCCTCCGGAATACCACTGTTGGTTTCATCTGCAACATCCAAATAAGTTAAGTAAATAGGAGGCATGATCACCTACTCAATAGACACAACAAGTACCACTCAGATCGACTATCAAGTCGAGCCTCCATAGTCCTAATGAAACCTGTCCAAGTATGCAAGTAAAATGAAAAAGAACTTGAACCCAAATCCCACCGCAAAGACAAAATTCGGACATAATGCCAACAAATAACGCTCAGGACACCCCGTCCTCGCCCGGCGAGTTTCCAAGCTGCCCGAGACATGGCTGTCAACAGAGTCATACAACCCTCATCGAGCAAGGAATCCCACATCTAATCCTTGCACAGGGGTCACACAGACAGTGCCACTATTTCTCAATCTTCCCCGGATCTACAGAATAGCATTACTGCGAGAACTATTGACTCGAGTTTCAACCATACTAACTCCTACTATAGCCCTCGACACTATTATTTTTACTTCCTCCATGTCAATGCGGGTTGCTTAATGCCAGTGCTTAACCTGCCTTGCATCTACATCCGATAGCCGCTGTACATAAATACTAATACCGAGTGTCAGTGCAGTGACATGCGCCCGGTGCCCAGTTTTTAGCCATCCCCCTCCCCTCTTCTCCACGGTGACCGTGTGTTTTCCGCACTACTGCTGTAGGGGACGCCATTGCTTGCTTATCTTGGCGCATGAATAACCGCCCATGTAGATCATATAGGGCGATGTTTGAGGATGAGGCTTTTTTTAATTTTCTTCTGCAACATTTGAAGTGATTCTCCGGTTTGAGGGCTTCGTGGTTTCCTAGACGATTGATAGCTAGGTCTTTTTCGTTGCAAGTTTGGATTTATCGATTTATCCCCCGCGATACGGATGATGTATCACTTTTTCCTCTGATTTGTTTCGGGTTATAAAAATCTGGCTTGCCCCGTCTGTTCTTGACATGGACATGGGCTGTCAATTGTTTGATGTCGATTCGGCTTCAGGGATTACAGGGCGCTTGGGTGGTCTTAGTGATGGAGCCTTGGTCCACGGGTGGAGACAGCGTTATTTCTTACACATGTGTTCTTCCGCTCTCCTCTTACCTCTTCTTTTGTTTGATTTCTGGCGTTCTTAAATACAACATTTGAACCTGTGGGGCTCTCTCCAAGCGGGAGAAATAAGCACTAATCAATCTCTAACGGGTTCTGTATAGGTGGAGAACCGGTGGAGAATAAATAAATTAGATCCCGTCCCAGATCCTCAGGCTTCCAATTCGAGTGATTCAGCCTCAGCAGCCGACGTGCACTACTCAAGAGTACCCGTGGACCTAGGTAGTACTAAGGTACAGACCTCGGAGCAAATGTTAGATAGAACGTCCTATAATTGTTGACTAAAGCTTTCTCTTGCATAGTTGAAGCATACTACTAGTATTCATACAGTACTATACCTCAAAAAAGTTTGGTAGGAACACACCTTGTACCTATTTACTTCAAATTCAACCCATTGCCGCATTGCACTGCGGAAAGCATTCCATGCATCATGGTGTGCCCTTGAATGCCTTCAATGTTCGAATGCCAGAACCTTGGAAGATATATGACTAGAATATATCGAATGGATCCTTATAGGATACCCTTTGCCAAGTCAGCAGTCTTTTCGAATTCTTGGCTCCCTTGCTGCTTCGTCCGACTGGGGAGGACCTTAGCAAACGCTAACGATTCACATGAACCTTCTATACTATATAGTATCAGTCTATTTCAAATAAAAAGATACATCAATATCACATGCATCAGTGGGCTATCTCGTCATATAAATAGAGTGAGAATACCTAGTAGCCGAAAGGAAAAGAAATCACTGTGTTGGCTGCTTCGAATGTTACGACCTAGGAAACTTCAAGTTGAATATAACACTATTTGCAAAGGAAATACTTATATTCTACGGCTCTATAGGCAGATCTACTAGTACATCTCACAATTACTAGTGGTAGGTACGTATAGTACCGTGACTATCATGATGTATATACTCTAATCATGTCCACATGGTAGTATGTTTGAGTACATTTGCATTCGAGACATACTATATGTACATTTATGCATGTGGATACTAGTAGAGGGTGCTTGGTAGGTAGTATGTTCTACTACATGCATACACTACCTAGTAGTACTAGTAAGCAATTTAAATGATGCTTATCATGGAATCTCCAGCCTGAGGGCTTGGAACTTGACTACATCGACCATGCTCCGACATCTAGAGTCATGATGTTTCAACTTGAAGGTTCCGTGTCCAGATCCAGCTTCAGGTTCCACTGGTCCCGGACGGACCGAAACTGAATGCACAGGCGACCCAACTCGCTCAACACCTAGGTATACTTCGCAAATTCTCTCATACGAGCTTCAACTTGAATTGGCCCTCCGGGATAGGAATTCCTCTACTTCCAGTCATAGGTGAACTGTACAGAGAATACTACTAATTTATTGCTTCAAAATCTGGCTATTACTAGTACTAGTAGTGGCCCAAAATATCTTTCTTTCTTTCTTTTCTTTTTCTTTTTCTTTTTTTTTTTTTTTTTTTTTTTTTTGCCACAGCCTGTCCATCTCCGAACTTGAAGATACCTAGTACATAGGTAGGTACATACATATATGTAGTATTAGTAGTAGAGACGGGTGAAGTTCAAAGTTCAAATTTTGATGCGGCGACATAAAGATCAAAGCGACCATAGACTCGGACTGGGAACATGACGATTTCAAGTTCTAGGGCTCTTTCTCGAATGCGTCCAGCGTTACGATCTTTCAAGTTCAACTATGAACTTCGACTTGCCCCTCGGGCTCGTTTGCACCCAGGAGTCACGATCGCACACGTGCATCACGACTGCACATGCACGTGTGCGATCGAGCGAATTGGAGAATTGAATGGACACACAGGGCAGTGAATGAACAAAGTGTCATGATTAATGACTTTTGATTTTTTGGATCAATCTTCAATAAAATACATGTAGGTTAACATGATATTATGTATATCTTTGAAATAGTACCAACTGGGCAGTGCACTATGTACTACCTACTACCTAGTACTAGTACGCAGCAGTGCAATTCAATCGATGTTTTTATTCAACGTTCAATGCCAGTGTTCAATTGATGCCCAGATAGGTACTACCTAGTAGGTGGTAAATATCTTCAACTTGAATGTTCCAAGGTTGGTAGTAGATCAAAATCAATTGATGTTATAGTATCATACTGTGCACATGTGAGCTCCGGGACAGCCACCTGCATTTCAAACAAGTTCAAGTTCAACCTCAAGCACTTGAGTGCTTTAACTTGAAGTTGCCAGTGTAGGTAGAGAATACTGATACCTACTACCTATCTTTCATTAATAACCTACTAGTTTGTCGAAGAATTGGTATGCATTGAATTTACATTTGAAGCCTTAGTGTGGAGCTTGAGCGATTTGCGTTGCCTGAGGTTTAAATATCCATACACATGTCCAGGTGTGCCCGCATGTGCATCCCGGGTTTTAAGGCGGGGAGATCAGAGTAAACCTTTCGGTCGCCGATCATGATGAGGCTTTGACCTCAATACCTCAATACCAGTAGCAAGAGCCAGCTAAAACCTTCCATTTGAGTTGAAGAGATAGATTCATGTTGTACATGTATTGTGCGAATTAGGTAGGATGCATTGCATTGTTGAGATGAAAGTAAGACATTTGATCATTTCGCACTGTCGCCGACTGCGAAATTACGTGCAGCATGTGTAGATCGTGCTGTTTATTATGATTCAGGTGGTCTCCATTGACACCAAATACTACAATGGGCTTCTAGAACTGATTGTAGAGTGAGTCTTGAAATTAAAATATTCGCCGGCAAAATCTTGTTTTGTTTTTGGCCCTCATAAGATTGCATCATTGGCTGACTGGAGTACAGTGCGCCTAGACCCGGGATCCTTTGGGCTGTGACATTGTGTGCTATGATCGTGGACTTGGACTTGAAGTTGGAGCTGGGGGAGAAAGGAGAAGTAAATAGATAGGGATAAGTCTTTGAGACATCGGGGTTATGCGCATACCGAGCCGTGAGAGGGTGAACATGACTGGTTTTCCGCATGCCAGGAGCCAGCGCGAGAACAAGAACCTCGGGACGTGCAAACTGGCGGACAAACAAACCCAAGCCAACCTGGTCGGTGGAGCCCGTCATCTCCCCAGAAACCAATCATCGCTGCAATCGTCCTGCACGGTAGCCGCTCCCCAGACACACTCACCTGATGATTGGACCACCGTAGCCACTCCTGGACCGAACTGCAGCCCCCGTTCCTGCAGCTAAACCATGAACAGTCTAGGGGAAGCACTAACCACCACCAAAAATAAAATAAAAAAAAAGCAAGCAGCAACACGAGCCCACTGGAAGTCTGGCCAAGTCTTGTTCGGGCCTAGTGTAGCCTAACCGCCCTCTTCCCCTTCTTCTTCCCCTTTCCCTTCATTCTCCATCCTTCATCCCTCCCACCGTCTCCTCTCCCTCCATTCTTTTTCCACGCAGATACCAGCTTCACTCTTTCAGCTGTGCTGCGATCCATTCTTTCGGTCTTGATCTGCCTACTTCGACGTTTTGCCATTCTTTCCCACCACGAACCCTGCCAAGTCCACGAACCAGTGTGTTCTTTTTTCTGCATTCCTTCGATCTCGACCTCCCACCCCCGGATGTTATCCACCACGCTCTTTGGAATTTAACCTCGACGATCCCTGTCTTTTCGACAGCACACTCGTCCAGCGAGTTCTTCGGACTCGACCCAACCACATCACCCAACGCCGAAAAAACCCCCAGAATAAGGAAACTTACGGAAATCGACAAGCGACAATCAGGATTGACGTCCATTCGACAAGATGAATACCTTCGCCAACATCGTCGCTCGGGACAGCAATAGCAAGGATGGTCTCAATGGCCCAATGCTGGATCTGCTGATCGCCCTGCTCGTGCTGATCTTGGTCGCTCTGGTCCTCGTCGGCGGCCTGCTTATCATTCGCCGCAAGCGTCAGAGCAAGAAGCAGTCCCTCCTCCCCATCCACAACGGCCATGCTCCCTCTCATTCACGCAAATTAACGATCACCACCAACAAATCCGATTCGATCCTGGTGTACGACGAAAAGCGCAGCCTCATGGAGAACTCCGATAGTCCCCCACCGAGCCCCGTCCCAGAGATTCGCATTACCTTCCCCGAAGAGGAAGACGAGTCTGGAAAACGCAAGTCCGGCCGCATGGTGGTCGTTCGAATTAGTGATGCTGGTAGCGTTGGCTTGGAGCCTTGCAACGAGGAGCTGCCTCCTTATCAGACCACCGACACCGGTCGCTTCCACTCCCTCGATATTGAGCGGATGGGCGGACTGAAGGAAAAGGGAGACATGCACAATTACTCCTAAAGCGACAAGAATCACGGGCGCACCTCCAGCTGACAACCCATTGCTGATCGTCTTTCCTCACTTTTCACTTTTGTGACGAGATAGCAAAAGTCCGCTCGATACCAATCGCAACATTTCTCTTCGACGACCCAAAAGCATGACGAGCATCTTGGCGAATCTGTTTCTCCTTTCTCTGTTTCCATATACCTATTTCTCCTCGGATCTACCCGTGTGGCTTGCACATACTCTGAGAACTGTTTCCTAGTTTGGCTACGCCCAGACAATCCATTCCTGCCGTTCTGTTGAAGCGGACTCCTACTCCCCATGAGCAGTTGCTTCCTTCATCGGCCATTCTGGGAAGAATCATTGAAACATGGATTGTGTATAGCGAGGGCCTGCCGCTTTTTTCTACCAGTCTCACTTCATTTTTTTGTATCTTCAAGGCGTTGTTATTTGCGGTCTATGTTGCTTTCAACCTTGCCATGTCCCTAGGGTTGAAAGACGTATGACGTTTCATTTCATTCACCAATTTCTTCTTCTACCACCCCCCTTTTTCTGAGCGGAGTCTTATCTTTGCATCTTCTATTTTATTTTTTTTTTTTTCATGACCCGTCCTCATATCTTTACTTTCTAGTGCCTCCATATGGTACTTCCGGCAGCTGGATAATGTATGTATTTAGTCCTCCTAACTTTCCTACAGGCAAATGTGCAGTCTATTCTTCCCCAGTATCGTTCAAATTCCATCCACTTAGAGCTTCGTTATTGTGTGTAGTCCCTTAGCGCCGTACCCGAGCCTGCGCGCGGCCAATCAGAAATGCCGACCCCGAACTCCTCCCAACCCGCCGCTTCCGCATCACCAATTTCTTCCATCTTCAATCTAGACATTCCTGAACTTGTTTCTTTGTTGTGTTTTGTTCAATTGAATTCAAGAAATGTCCACCTTTTAGTGTCTCCACCTCGAAAGGGAAGCCGCCCCCCCAACAAGAGCACAGACAGGGGCAACCGCGCCGAACAGCCGTCCTACTCCCTCCAGGGCCGTTTTATTGCGCCGTCCCCTTTTGTGAGCCCAGCTGTTCTGAAGACGACTTAATAGCTAGCTGTAGTGCTTGCTTCCGGCTTCCCCAAGCTTGACTCGACTTGTGCTGCCCTCCCTGTCAATTTCTCTGTCGCCTCTGACCGCAATCTGTCCCGACCTCTGCTACACATCGCACGGCGATCACAACCCCCCGAGTCCAAAGAGCCATTGTAGGCCATTGCTGGTCTGGTTGCTAGATTGAATCATGGCTTCGCATTCATCTGCAGGCCTCGCAGTGCCTTCTGGGAATAATCCGACACAAAATACGAAGAGAAAGCAAAATGCCGTCCAGGATTTCAAGTCTCTCCAGCTTGAGCAAGAGTTCAAGACCAAGCACCTAGGTGTAATGGGGGTGTTGATATGGATATTGTGAGTGAACAAAATACTTAGCTGTCATATCATCCTGCAATCTGGGATACCTCGGCCCATTGAGAGGACCCGCTGCGAAATAAACTGTGGCTAATTCTGGACTGCTTCTTGCTAATAAGATTCCTACACCTCGCCGGTATTTATTTCTTCACAAAAGGATTCCTCCTCACACGCATGGTACTAGAGAACAAATCTTCATGTGAAATTCTCCCATTTGAGACTACCGACGGAATCGACGGCAAGACAAGCGGAAATGGATGTTGGCACGAGACATCCTTTGACAAAGCTGTTGTCATAATTATCGATGCACTCCGCTACGACTTCACTGTTCCCTTCGTCGCTAAGGGGAAGAGCGAAGAAGCTCACATCTTCCACGATAATATCCCCATTCTATACGAGACGGCCGTGAACAACCCCGCCAATGCGTTTTTGCTTCCCTTCATCGCTGATCCGCCGACAACAACCCTGCAGCGTCTGAAGGGATTGACCACTGGAACGCTGCCCACTTTCATCGACGCAGGCTCAAACTTCGCGGGAACAGCCATCGACGAGGACAACTTGGTTGCACAGTTGCATCATGCCGGGAAAACACTGGTTCAGCTGGGTGACGACACTTGGCAATCATTGTTTCCAGGCTACTTCGATGAGAACCTAACTCATCCGTACGATTCTTTCAATGTTTGGGATCTGCACACCGTGGACAGTGGCGTTAATGAGCATCTTTTCCCGCTTCTCCGCAAAGAAACCCCTAGCAAGTGGGATGTCATCTTCGGTCATTACCTCGGTGTTGACCACGCTGGTCACCGTTACGGACCCGATCATCCTGCCATGGCTGGCAAGCTCCAGGAAATGGATAAGGTGATTCGTGACATTATTGCTGCTCTTGATGACGATACACTTCTGGTTGTTATGGGCGACCATGGAATGGATACCAAAGGTGACCATGGCGGCGAGTCCGACGATGAAGTCGAAGCTGCTCTATGGATGTACTCGAAGCGTGGTATCTTTGGGCGTACGAGTAAAGAGACCTTGCTACCTCCCCAACATGCTCGTGAACGCCCCGTTCCTCAGATTGATCTCGTTCCGACTCTGTCTCTACTCCTTGGAATGCCGATTCCATTCAATAACCTCGGCTCTCCAATTGAAGAGGCTTTTGCTGGAGCAAACGGCAATGACTGGACCAATCTGGCTACCGTCAATAAATTGACAGCTGCGCAAATCAAGAAATACCAGTATGAATATGCAACTGCCCGTGGTGCAGGCGACGACCAAGAATCCTTTGAGCTTTGGACTGCCGCCGAAGAAGAGTGGAAGTCTGGCTCCAAAGGTCTCTCCAAGTCAACTTCTGTTCGCGCTTCCTATGATCTTTATCGCAAGTACCAGCGTCATACTCTGAGTGTTTGCCGTGGGCTGTGGGCACGCTTTGACGTTCTCAGCATGATCCAAGGTGTCGCTCTTCTGTTCTGTGGCATTTCTTTGTTGGTATTATATGCCAGAGGAATGAAGGTGGACCGGACTGAGCTAACTGGCAATCTTCTCTCCTTTGTTGGAATTGGGTCTGCTGGTGGTGCACTGGCGGGTGCGTCTCTAGCTTTATCTAGGATTACTGAGATGGGTTTTCTTGATCTGGCTCTTTTGCTGGCTGCCGGTGGAAGTATGGTGGGTGGACTTTTCGCTTTGGTTCGCAAGCCAGCACAGTTGACTGTCCCTCTTCCTACTGGCATGTGGGGCTGGCTCGCCTTCTTCTTCACCGTCTCCCAGTCTGTTGGATTTGCTTCGAACTCTTACACTATCTGGGAGGATGAAATCCTGCTCTTCTTCCTCACCACGTTCGGTGTTTGTGCTGGTATCTCGTCCATGCGTCAAAAATCAACTACCGACCGTGTTCTTGGTGTATACCATTCCGTCCTGTTTGTGATCTTGGGCCGCGTGGCGTCCTTCTCCCGTCTTTGCCGCGAGGAACAGATGCCTTTCTGCCGTTCAACCTACTATGCCTCCTCAACATCGTCTATCTCTGCACCTTGGCAGCTAGCTATTCCCTTTGTAGTCATGCTCTTCCTACCAAGTGTCGTACGATCATTCTACGTCGGCTCTAAGTCGTACGAAGACACTGCTACCCTGTGGATTGGCTTTGCTTTCCGCTTGGGTCTTCTGATTACATCGGTCTTCTGGATGCTTGAAGGTGCCGACGACGGGGAATGGGTTCCGCTTCGCAAGGAAACGCTCAAGTCAGTCCGAGTGTTTTTAGCCCAACTTGTACTTGCGATTGCTTTTGCCGCAGGCACAGCGGCATTCCTCTACGCTAAGCCCTGTGTCAGCATTAGCGTGAGCAAGCCGCAGGACGATCCAACCAGCCCCCCTGCTCCCATCATCGCTGGCCAGGAGCAGAAGCCCCGTACTACCGTCACTATTCTTGGCTTTGGTAATGTCTATGGTACCCGCTTCTTCTTCATAGTCATCAACTTTGCGCTCGCTATTATCCTCATGTCAAAGCCCATGGGACAAGGCGCCATTGCCCTCCTCGTCTGGCAGATTCTTTCACTCCTCGAAATACTCGACACTAACGCCCTCACTCTTGCCAACTCATCCATTGGACCCGTTGTCCTCGGTGTCTTGGGCTCCTTCTACTTCTTCAAAACCGGCCACCAAGCCACCCTTAGCAGCATCCAGTGGGAGACTGCATTCATCCCTCTCTCAACAATCAAATACCCCTGGTCCCCACTTCTCGTCATCCTCAACACATTCGGCGCCCAAATTCTTGTTGCACTCGCAGTGCCTCTTACCGTCCTATGGAAACGCCCTCTCCAAACACATGACCGTGTCTCCGCTTCTCCCTCCACAGCTAAACCCGCCAACCCCGCCACAAAGCTACTTTCAGACGTCGTCCAAGCCGTTTGTACTCACATCTTGTATCTGGCCACCATCAACCTTGCAACCACAATGTGGGCAGGTCACCTTCGCCGTCACCTCATGCTGTACCGCATCTTTAACCCTCGTTTCATGATGGGAGCTATAGTACTAGGTGTCATTGATGTGATCCTTCTGGTATTCGCCGTTACCGGTGTCCGCTTTAGTACAATTAGTGTTGGTGAGATCTTCGGCTGGTAATGCCAGTTCACACGAGTACATATGAACATTATAGCATTGATTGCGCGGGGTGTCCCTGTTATTTATTCCCTTCGATATCGAATATTGCATTCATTTGCATCTCATTGGGCTCGGCATACTTGGTGTCTATTCCTCAATGATGATTTCTTTCAAGGAAAGATCGACCTCCACATCCTACTTTACTTTGCCCTATCCTCTCCAAGGGCTTCCTTTCCCTCGCTACATGTCCTCTTTCTCTTTCCTCCTTATCCTTTGTCCCAAATATTCATGACATATTACCCAAATAAAACTATTGATACACCCCATTCTTCAATGCATCTTTATATCCTAATCTTTTAGATATTTCAAGACTTGACTGAATAAAAGGTGAGAATTTGACTTCATCGTAAGTCATTTGGTATTGCTATCTGATTCTTGAAGCCCTTAAAACTCCGAAGAAATTTAAGGAAGATATAAGGCTCAAGGTTGCAATTTTCAAAAGAAAGGAGCAACGGAAACATACATAACAAAAACCGGCATAGAGTAACAATGACAGAACTTTTGGGGGCAAATAAGGGTATTCACAAATGCTGCCGCAGTGCATTACAAGAAGCAAATTGATATACATGAAATCGTGACATAATGTGGTCATTCGTAGGGTTCTGTCGTTTCTTTTTCTTTTTATGGAAGAATTGAGTGGTGGGTAGCAGTGGATGATATATGATAGGGAGAAAAGGATTGAGGGGCTGGAACGTGGCTTTTTGTTTTTTGGGATTCGCCGCGTGGAATCCGAGAACGTTAACGGCTCCAGCGAGAGAAATCCATATTTTGAAGGATGTTCCCCTCGGAGGCCGTGTCCCACTCCGAGGCAAAGTCCGTTCGAGCAGGGGCAGGGCGAGTAGGAAGCTCCTCAGAGAAGATGTTGGGTTTGGTGTTACGGCGTTGGCCAGGATAAGCCCCTTCTGCCGTCTCAGCCCCCTGAGCTTGTTGGTTCAAGGCGCGCTCACGAACCTTCTTAATCTCGCGGAGACGAGTTCGCCAAGACGAGAGATGTTCGCCGCCCTTGTTATTCCAAACAAGTGAGAATGATGAGGCACTAAGGGCCAGAATACGGACGAAAGCTGCTAGGTTTTTGCCGGAGATGAGCTTTGGAGTAGCGGCTGCCGAGACATCAGGGAAGCCAGGCTTGCTTATCACCCTAACACTATAGTACAATTTCTCTGGATCGGTGCAGCCCTTGACAGAGCCAGTTTCATCGTAAGCGATGCGACTAGATGGAGTGATGACGATGTTGATGGCGTTGAACTCGGATGGAATCGTATCGAAATTGAAGGGCAGATTGGACCGGTTGAACACAATAGTGACGAAGTTGTTGCCAATGTTCCGCTTCTTGTTGATACATGCAGGGTCGTGCTCAAGGTTTGTTGGCATCATCGTTGCCACATGGTAAACAATCTCCGTGACACGGTCACGCCAGGCATAGGTGGCTTCGCCATCAGTGTCGGCATAAAGACCCTGGGTATTGAATTGAGCATTGCGAAGTGATACTTTGGTTCCCAGGCCTGACAAGAAGTATTCGTAGTCAGGGGAGCCGCCAGTGTTGGCAAGAATTTCGGCCTCCTTAGACTGGCCATTATCAAGATAGACCACTCCAATTCTATGTCCATCCACGATATCAGTGCGATCGAAATTGGCAATTGCTCGTCTGGTGATGTCGTCCTCAGGAACAGGGACGGGTTGCATAACTGTGGGTGTTGGGAATGCCGACGATGTCATTTGAAGCAGTATGTGACTGGGAAGAACAGCAGTCCGCATATCGTCAGAATGTAGGTGTGCATCTACAGTTGGAGGAACTTGATGTGGGAGGACAGGCGCGGTTCGTTGTTGATATACGATGTAAGTTGTTCCTGATGCTTGGCGCTTGGAAATTTGAGTCAAGCCAGATACACCAGCAGTCTCAACAGTGACGATACTTAAGCCAACTACCCAGGACTTCTTGGATACTGGGCCGTCTTCTGGCGTGGGAGGAAACTTTTCAAACGGAACAGTTTCACCTAAATCCGAGAAGGCCACACGTTGCATCAAGTCAATGAGAACCTGGCTTTGTTCCTCAACTACCTCTTTACCTTGCTCGTCGTGGAATATTAATCGGCTGGTGATCCAATTGACGTGATTTGCACGGTCTTGAAGCTTCAAAGAGATATACCAGAAGATCATGACGTGATACGTGAGCGTCATGATATAACTTGACATAGCTTCTGCCGAGGTATTGTCAACTGCCTCTGAGATGCCTGTAGCAATTTCTCGTGCGCCAGCACTAAGCCTCGACTGAGGCTGTTGGGAACCACGTGCAGTAGGCGATTCAGCTCCTTTGTATCGCTGCTCCCGAGATGTTTGCAGGAATCGAATACAAATACCAAAAACGGTACGCATCTCCTCTTCGCGTAGATTGATGTAGACATCAGGCAAACGTGCAAGGAGTGCCAGGAATTCCAAGATGTGAACAGCCAAGTTTGACATAGTTATCACCTTGGACATTCTATCGAGAATGCTCATCAAAGATTTTGTAACAGAAGCTGGAATTTCATGGCAGCAAAGTGACAGCGCTTGAATACACCCACGAGATGTGGCGCCCCAAGAACCAATGATGCCGACCATGAACGCTCGCACAATATCGTCCTCTTCACTCTTCGCAAAATGTTCATGATAGCTGACTAACATAGACAGCGCATCGAATATACAAGCGGCAACATCACTCTTTTTCAGACCAGTCAGACCAGGAGGCTCATGGAAGGTCTCATTTTTGACTTGATCACATAGGATACTGCGAAGGAGCTTGATTTGGGGAGTGGAACTGTTGAAAAATTCTTTATTGGCGAGTTGAGGACCAAGATGAGTGAGCACATAGCTGTAAACATCCCAATCAGTTTCTCGCTGAAGTAACAAGATCACGACTTCAAGCCACATGTTGACTTTAAGAACGCCAACCTGGGCCGGAGGCATCTCGCTGGAAGGGCTCTGTGCTTCTGTCTGCGCATGAGCATAAACTAAGGGACTGGATTCTCCCGGCGGCTGCTCAGGGAGGACCTGTGGCAAAGCGTAGGTCCAGACGGGAGGTGTGAGCTTCGATCCTCGGGAAGAAATTGAACCTCGACCAGGAGCTGATTTGGCCAAAACAGAGGGCGGGAGATCCTTGCCTAAAAGCTTGGGGCTTGCTAGTGGGGGAACATTTTCATGCTGGGGCTCTTTGATGGGGCTGTCGCTAGGGGCTCGCATCTTAGATCCGACATCGACATTTCGACCAAGTACATTCATCAAAAAGTCACCCTCCGATGTTGACACCACTGATACAGACCCAGCAGAGTCACATCTTAGTCGGAAGAGCAGCTTTAAAACACTGAGACGAGCATCTGTCGGACGATCCGGTGCTTGTGCGATTTGTAACAGAGCCTCGTAGAGGATGACGGATTTAGTGGCGGATGAATTCAAAGCTCGAAGCATCATCTTCACAAGGCCCACAGCACAGACATTTGCTAAGGAAAGTTCCAGAACACTGGTAGTGGATGTGCGGCGTGTGGAAGAAGCGAAACGTGGCGACATCTCGCGTGGTTCTTCTTTAATGAGATCATGTTTCATCGGCGCGCTCATGGTTTCTACTAAGCGTTTAAAGGTGGCGCCGTTGCTGTTATGAATCGCAGGCTCCGTGAGAAAAGAGACTAGCGACTCCAAGAAAAGAAGGTCATGTTCAGCTGAGAAGTCTTGTAAAAGGAGGTCCGACAGGCCGTATTCTTCAGAGAACAGGAGATGCTCATTCTCCGCCAGCGATTCTTTGAGGGTATCCAAAGCTAAAATCCGGATATCGGAAGACTGCTTTCGAGGCTGTATAAAGCGCTCTATAATCTGACGAGAATGTTGTATCCAACCATCGTCATCAGTGGGGTAACAAGAGCGCGTTTGCCTGGCCATGTTAAGGATTAGCTCGGATTGAGAAGGTTCGATATGTTGATAACTGATAGCTAAAAAGCGGACAGCCTGTTGTTTTTGCTCATTGCTCATTTGCTCCCAAAGTGACTCGAGTAGAGAGGCGATGCGAATCATGTCAGCAAGAATACTCGACTTGGTATCATCGTGCATGCTTTTTTGGGAGGACTGTTGAGGACTCGTGGGCGAGGCAATCGAATCTTCATATTCGTGGAAGACTCTTCGAGAGCAAAGAATCAGAAGATCAATAAAACCAGTCCAATTGCAGCCCAGAACAACACTCGCATAGTCTCCTTCCAGTGCATTCATACACAAATCCAGAACATCTGCGTCTACACGACCATCGTCTTTCTTCGCAACAATAACAAGAGAGTCAATGACGTTGTCGAAAGGAATATGGGGCATACCACCCTGACCATATGCACGAATCAAGTCTGAAAAAACGTAGAGAGTGCCCCGAATGACATTCAAGTTGCGGGTGGAGTCCGCGTCGCAGCTTTCTCTCAGGAAACCATGGAGCGTATTAACCATTTCTGATTGTCGCCGAGATTTTGCTAGACTACGCACCGCACGAGACGTGGGACCGGAAAGAGACTTGACCGAAGCATGGATGCTGCAGAGAACCTCTAGAAGTGGGATAAAGCTGTTGTCTGGAACATCGGCATACAGGATTACAGCATCAAAAACTGATAGTGAGTTCTTTATATCGTTGGCAACGCTAGTCCTCCTGCAAATCGTGAAGGTCTCGGTAAGAAGAAGCTCGATTTCCTCTTGGGTGGGTGGTTTGCGCTGTAGGGTAACCAAGTCCACTGCAAACTGGAAAAGGTCCTCAAGGATGGCCTCTTCGACAGTAAGACCATTTGTTTTGATGACTTTTCCTCTCTTCGCCTTAGAGCGAGACGCAGCGATGACTCCATAGAGGGGGACAATCCAAGCAGAGATAATATGGAGAATAGAAGTTGTAGTGAAATCCAATTTTCTGCCATGATCTGACAAGGATATCAATGACTGGACTCGCGACGCCACAACATCCGGCTCAGCGGGACAAGCGATTGATTCAAAGACCAAACGTCTTGCAGAAGCAGTCAAGTCCTGCCGAGCCGCAATCGCCTCCAACAACTTCGCGCCGCTTTTTTGGGCATCAAGAGAGGATTCATGGTGCAGCAGATACTCTGCTGCTTCCCATAGTACAACAGATTGTTCCGGCGTAAACCAAGACAAGGTTCTCACTAACACTTCAGCCTCTTCGATAGCTTGTATTAGGTTTTGCTTTTGCGACAAATTTCGCAAAGAGGTTTCGAAGTCCGGTCCGCTCGGCGTATCCGAGGAACTTGACACAACACTGCCACGATGCATGGATTCAAATCCTGATACAAGTCGGTTATGTGAAGTAGAGTCGCTGCTGTCTGGAATCGAAACAGGGGAGTGCGATTTCGGACGACCAACGGCTAAAGTTTTGAATACATCGGCGAAGCTAGTAGAAGAGGATTTGTGCGGGGGAGCTGATGGAGCATCGTCGGAAGACATCCGCCTGATGACGGTGGTTATAGTCCAAATATGTCGCGGGAAAGTATAACTGTTATCCACACCATATTGTCAGCATGTGTGGTCGCATGACACGTGCCCCGGGCATACGGCAAGGAGAGCAAATACACGAGTGAAGCGTCGCGGGTGAGTTGAGAAAAAGGCAATACTTTGATTAGGCCGACTTGCAAAAGTGCGTTAAACCGCAAGGGCAGCTCTTAAGGAAATGCGCTGTACATTCAGGGACAAACGTGACGCAAAGTCTGTCGTGACAAAAGTACCGTTCAAGAGTCGCTATAAAGCGGGACTTCGGAGAAGCAAATCTCAAGGGATTGAGACTTGGCGCAAGAGCCACGAGCGTATTATGAGCAATAGATCAATGCCCCATAAAAAGGGACGGGCGGGAAGGTGCAATATGGGGACGCTGGCTCAGAGAATGCAAAAAGTTGGCATTGGGATCAAAAGGAATGAGGTTATTCCAGCCCAAGTCACCTGATATGTCATCAGCATGCATACACCGCCCCAAATTATAGGCAGAAAATATCGGGAAACCGGGTACGAGGTGGGGGGGGGGGAGGCGGTGAACCCAGCGTAATAGACATCTATCCAATCCGATCACCTTAGAAATAAGGGTAGGAGCCGAATTTATCTGCACATAGGGAATCAGAAAAAGGATTCAGGAACCCAAATTTCTTAATTTAAGTAGCTCCGTTCTTGGGATACTTTCATTGGATAATTTTACAAACAAATGACTCAACACCTAAGCCACGAGATCAGCTTTTGTCCAAAAAATGCCTCGGCCTGTTAATCGGAATAGAGCCATGACATAGTTTCAAGGTTGGCCCAATCCGCCACTGGCATTCCGGTTTCCAGTTCATTCTAATACTTCAAATATTAATAAGGTCCTGTGCTGACTTATGTGGGCTCGCTTCAAGCTGAAAATTCACGGTTTTCGATCATAGGCCCGCATATGTAGAGCCTGAGGTAGACTGCCAATGACGAATGTAAAAAACCACGAATTTGTGTCAAAGTGGGCAATTAACGACACAGTGAAGTTCATTAGATGCATGATATTCTCCCTAGAGCTATTCCTCAATCAGAGCCAGTAGCTTTGAGATCAAGGATTTACCGGTACTGTGAGATACTACGTAAAGAAGACTTCAAGTAGAAATGAAGAAAGCAATGAGAACAACACTGCTGAGAGCCTTGAACTATTTAATACTATGAAGGTTGTTACTCTGTCAAGCTTTTACAATAAAACACTGTGGAAATATTGAACAGAACAATTAAAGGTTGTTATATAAGAAAGTGATCCAGCTAACTATATAACCCCTCATAAGGCATACACATATTCAAATAGAAATAGAAACACAATTTTAATCAACGCTCAAAATCAAAGTGTCAACGAACAAATTTACAGCTCCTCCTCAATGATGGAAGAGGAAGCAAGGTCAAGCTCCCAAGGGATAGCCTCGAGGATCAGGGTGTCCTCCTTGCCAGAAGCCTTGCCAGAGCCGAAGCCCTTCAGGTTCCACTTCTCGATGCCCTCGGCACCCTCGATCTCAGAACCAAAAGTGTCGAAAATATCCTTGTTGAGGCGCTCATACTCGCTGACATCCTTAGGGTAGTTGCCCAGACGCTGGACAGACAGCTTGAGCATGTTCAAGTGCTGGCGGACGTGGTCAGCCTCGGTGAGGCCGGAACCAGTGGGTGTCTCTTCAATGTTCAGATCGAAGGCGGAGCCATCCATGCTGAAGCTCTGGTCAAGACCACCTTCGAACTCAGCAAACTCGGGGTCGATGAAGATGCGAAGCAGGTTCTCGTGAAGGTTGGCACTCTTCTTGTAGTACTTGTTCGCCATGTGCTGACCTGCCTTCTGACCTCCCTTCTGATTCTGGTACTGCTGGGCAATGCCAGTGTACAACTGGGTCAGCAGAGTGGACATCTCCAGGGTGCTGGAGTGGCCAGCACCGTTGACACGGCGACAGTTGTACACAATATCCTCAGCAAGACGAGTAGACTTGAGGTCACCAACCAGGTAGCGGGCCAGGATGTAGCGACGAGCAAGGCCGAGAGTTACATGGGCGGGCCAGGTGACCTGTTGGTTGCGGCTGGCCCAGAGACCACTGAGGAGCCAGACGAGAGTCTTGTAGTCCTTGTGCTCGCCAAGGAGACCAATCAGAATGTTCAAGTAGTCGAGGCTGATCTGAGACAGGTTGATCTTTAGATCAGCGATGACACGCAGAGCTTCCTGGAGGATATTGATAGCAGCACCCTGAAGCTTCTTAAGGACAGAAACCTCAGGCTTAGGACTGACAGTACGGCCAGTGACGGCAATACCAAGGGTAAACACGAACTTGACAATCTCCGAGGAGCGGAAAACATCGTGAGCCGCGATGTACTGGAAGGCAGCAAGGGCCAGGTTGGAGGCCTCATCGTAC
Source organism: Talaromyces sp. PF30-5 (assembly GCA_023626375.1). Classification (NCBI taxonomy): domain Eukaryota; kingdom Fungi; phylum Ascomycota; class Eurotiomycetes; order Eurotiales; family Trichocomaceae; genus Talaromyces; species Talaromyces sp. PF30-5. Next base: position 439,556 of record JAMAGU010000001.1, read on the forward strand.
TGCTTAGCCTGGAGGAACTTGATGACATGGAGATTACTGGCAATTCCGACCGAGCGAATGAAGTTAGACGACTTGTGGGAGTAGAAGTGGTCCAGGATGACAGTAAGGAAGACCTTCACGCGAGTGACGTCAGTGAGGTCGGTACGCTTGCCCTCGGTGGCCACGAAGTATGCCACAAACTCATCAAAGACGCGGGTAGCAGCAGCCTGGCGCTGAGCATTGCGCAAGAACCAGTATAGTCGGGAAGCGGAGAGCGTCACGCTGTGGAAAGAAGCAGTCTTGCTCGAGGTGAAGCTTCGGAAATCCTCAAAGTAGACGTACTCAGTGGTGAGAGAAGCAAGAATGTCAGTGATACTGGTGTTTTGCTGGTGAAGGCTGTGCTGGAGCTGAGCCAGGAAGACTAGACTCTGGCGACCCTTGGAGGTCAGATCAAACTCAGTCTTCTTGGTGTTGGTAGTGTCCTTCATGACAACCTGGCGGTAAAGTTCCTCAGTGAGCTCAGTAGCCTTGTGGACCTGGCTGGTGGCAATGTAGCTGCTGGCGATAACAGCGGCGGCAGTGACCAGACGAGTGGAAGAGCTCTCTTCCTTGAGAATGTTCACAGTTGAAGCCTTCAACTCAGAGAGGACAGACTCGTGCGAGCTATACTTGGACTGGAAGGAAACGAACTCCTTAAGCTGGGATAAGGACTCCTCGTGAGCCCAACCTTGCTCCTTGCGGGAAGTGGTGATGCGCTTGCGGAGAATCTTGGAGGCAGTGTCAATTCGCTCCTTGGAAACGGACTCGGTACCCTGGGTAACAAGGGCAGTCTGCTCCTCGTAGATACCATCCAAGATAGCAGTGATCTCATCCACGTCAATCTCCTTAGAACCAGTCTTACGCAGCTCCTCATACAAAGTGATAGCCTCATCTTCGAAACGCTTGGACTCCTGGCATACTCTGGCAAGGGTGAGAGTGGCCTGGATAGTGATCGAGGCAGTTGCACCGAATACAGTCTTCACCTTCGACTGGTAGTCAATGGTCACCTTGTGGATGATGTTATAATCAGTGCGAACGGAGCGCAGGCAGTGCATGTAGCGGGTGAAGATCTCCTGGACAGAAGAAGGCTTCTCAAACACGGGCTGCTTAGGCTGGCTTAGGAAAGTCGTGAACAAAAGGGTGAAGTAAGACACAGCCTCAGTGTAGCGGCTCTGGGTCCAAAGCTCAGTGGCAACGAGAAGAAGGGGCTCCAAAGCCTCAGGCTTGCAAGTTGGGGAACCCTTGTTCAGTGCCTGGATTATACGCTGGTAGTAGTCGACAAAAATTGGACGAGGACGAGTGAGCTCAGCCAAAGTCCACAAGAGATCAATGACGGCCTGGTGCTCGGGCCCGTAGTGCTTGGTGTAGTCATCCAAGATCTCTTGGCGAGTGCTGATAACCTTATCAGGCTGAGTGGAGCGGTTGAAGAAGCGAACAAGGGCCTCAGTCACGCGCTGGCGGATCTTGTCCTCCACAGGGCGAGAAGAACGAACAGCGCGGTACACGCGAACGCGGATGTTCTCCTCGCGAGCAAAGCGGCGACGGTAGTGATAACACTGTGCGAGACGCTCGGCATATTCAATAGCCTTTTCAGTGTTCTGCGAAGGAACAGAGACATCCTGGATAGTGGGAGCAAACAAGTTGGGCCAAAGCCCCTTCAAGATCTTTTTGATCACACGGGTGGCATCCTTCCAGCGGTGCTGAGCGGTGAACTGCTCGACCAAAGTGGTAGAAGCAGTGAATGAGTTGGATGTCACCTTGCCGGAACTGAAAGACTCCTCGATGATTTCTTCAAGGGTACTTTCAGAGAAGCTTGAGTGAGAAGAGCTAGCCGATTTGACCACCTGCTCATGAGTGCTGGAGATGCTCTTCTGAATCTCCTCGAATTTGGAGGACTTGCTGGTGCTCTTGTAGTAGTGGCTGACTTGCTTGAAGATAGACAGAGCAGCAGCAGAGAGGCCGACTGCGGTCATCACGGTGGCGATCTCCTTGAAGTGCTCGGAGGACTTCTCAGACAGAGCAAGGCTCGTGTGGCGGTGTTCCTCCCAGACACTGGACAGGATGGAAGATGCCTCAGTCTCGCGCTTGGTCTCCTTGAGGAATTTGGAATAGGCGACAACGGACTTGAGCTTAGTTTCCTCCCAGAAAGAGGTGGACTGGATGCGGCACTCCTTGTTGGTGCGCTGCCAGATCTCGACATAAATTCGCTCAGCTTCGGCAATCTTGCCCTCGGTGCGGTACTTCTCAGCCAGCTGAATGAGAGCTTCGTAGTTGAAGCCCTCGTCAACAGACTCATCGTGCTCGGCGTCCAAGACCCAACGGATACCAACGGACTCGTTATCCTGGTCCTTGCGGCCCTTCAGATGAACGTGAACATCCTGAGTATCATCGGTGCCATGGTAGGTAGTGGTGATGGTGTTGATAGTGGTGGTGATTTCTTGCACCTTCTTCTCCTCGCTGGTCTTGTGGTAATGCTCAACAAGGGCCTTCAGAGTGGTGATAACCTGCTCAGAGGTGGGGCCATAGTGCTTCTTGTAGCACTCCACAATGAGAAGGAGAATTTCCTCGCGCTTGACCATAATGTCAGTACGCGAAGTAGTAGTGTGCGAGGTAGTCAGCTCCAGGAAGATGTTGGAAAGCTTCATGGTCACAAGATGTTCAGTGGTAAGCAGATCACGGCTCAGGATGGTGATCTGGTAGAAGAGAGGAATAGCGTCAGTGACCAAGTTGATGTCACGGTACAGGAAGGCCAGTGAGATGATAGACTGCATGGTTACCAGGCTCTTCTCGGTAAGGATGGTGCGACACAGGTTGGTGACCATTGTCTGGTGGTGGAGAAGAGTCGGGGTGATGACAGTGCGCCACAAGGTGTTCTGGAGCAACAGAAGAGTGATTGTGGTCGGGAAAAGCTTGCCAAATTCCTTAGCGGTAGGCGCATCACCACCGGTGGTGTACACAGTAGTCTGCGTCAAATGACGGGGCCAATAACGGACTGCGTAATCAAGAAGATGGTTCTTCTGCACTTGGAGGGAGGTGTCACTGTGGTCAAGGGTGAGGAGAGAAGGCTCATGCTGCTCAGGAAGAATTTTCTTGAGGTAGATAAAGAGTCGAGTGACGAAATCGGCATGGCGGTCCTTAATTGTAGGAACCAATTTGCCCTGGGAGTGAATCTCCTGGAGAGCAGTTCGAATCAAGCCGTGGCGGAGACCCACCTGGCCATCCTGAATGAAGACCAGGTTTTGCACTGGGAGCAACGTATCACGAGGCTTGAAGACACGATCCGTGATTGTCTGCTTAGTAACATCGACTGAGATCAAAGTAGAAAGCTCCTTGAGGGTGAAGGGGCGGTCTGAAGTAGCAAGCCAAAGCAGGACTTGGCGGGCCTCGTCGCTGACATCAGGAGACTGGACAGCATGGAGAACGAATTCTTTGACGGGCGCATTGCTGGTGACGACCTTCTCCACAGCCTTGTTAAGGCCTTCCGGAGTGTGTTCATGGCGAACCCTCTTGGCAGCAAGCTTGGCCCAAAGGAAGGAGCCATGAGAAGCCTCGGCAATCTGATCAATGATAGTCTCCTGCTCCAGCTCAGACAGGTCGACGAAGGTTTTGTGCTCCTCCAGACTGGCGCGAACGACAATAGAGATATCATCAGCAATGCGAGACTCGGTGATGGGGATATGGAGCACGCCCTCGGTAGTCTTAGGCTGCTCAGATCCCAGGGTGATAAGCTTCACGCCGGTACCACTGGCGGTAGCAGTGAGGAGATTCTGCAGGAGAACTGCCTCACCACCAACGGCCTCGTCAAGACCATCAACAATAATGACCAACTCCTTGGCGTTGCGAAGGGCAGCAGCCAGGCCGCGCTCAAGAGCAGTCCAGAGAAGACCCTGGTAATCCGCCTCGACAGTGGTTTTCTTGCTTTGCTCATAGGCTTCATCCAGGATGTTCAAAAGCTGGACGTTACCAATGCGCTTCTCAAAAAGCTGGAACAGAATGGTCTTCGCAATAGCGATAGGAGTTGTCTCGGCCGGCACGCGGGCGTTAATGGGGATGTACAGGGTTTTGTACTGAACGCCGCCAACGGGGTCCTGAAGACGATCGTGAAGGACTGAAGCAGTCACGGTCTTGCCTGAACCGGGCTCACCAGTGAAGGCAAGAGTGCGGTATTGGCTCTTCAGGAAGTTTGTCAGGTAAGGAGCAACCCAGACACAGGTCATCTCCTCACGCTCGTGAGCAAGGTTGGATGTGTTCTCAGCGAGGTGGGCCAGAACACGGTCCTCGGGAGCGAGCCAGGAGCGGATGTCCTGGACAGTGGACACACGTCCAGCGTCCTGGCCCTCACGGGCCAGCTGGTGGCGCCACATAGCCTCGGTGATTCTGGCACAGCGGCCCTTGAATGCAAAGATTGGGCCGTGGAAAGCTTCATAGATGTTAACAGAGACGGAGGTGGTGGTGATGTCGCTAATAGTCTGGTGATAATAGGTGGCAACATCATGAATCAAAGTAACCAGGTCACTCAGAGCAAAAATCAGCTGCTCCTTAATCTCCTGGGAAACTGCAAACAGTTCAGTGCGCTCGAGGAGGTTGACGAGAGCGGCAGATGTGCTGTAGAAAAATCCGAATGAGGTCATCAGAGCGTAGGCATTTTCCTTGCCGAGCTATAAAAACGTGTTAGTATAGACTTCATCAGTTGGGAATTTGGATCAATTTACCTCAAGGAGAATACCACAGTAGCCGTAGGACAGCTGGGTGGCAGCATAGCTGCTTTCAGAGAACTGGCTGATACCCTCGTCAAACCTGTTCAGGCGATCAATGAACAGCTTGGCCCAGGAGAGGACTTTATCGTAGTGGCTTCCCTCGGGAGGGAGGTGGCTCATGCGCTGAACACGGATCCACTCTTTCAGGGATTCATAGCTGCAGCTTCTCAGTCTGGAAGATGCATGAGCGCCAAGCTCATTGCCGCTGCGCAGGAACAGGCTATCAACGTGACTTTGAAGCTCAGATGGGCTTCCAAGACCATTGAACTTGCCACGAGGCATGAATGATTCCCGGCGGGAGGAAGAGCGACCATTCAGGGAGTTGCTATCACTCTCGAAGTGAGTAGAGAAAGCGGAAACCTGGCGGGAGCCACCAGGCCGCTCATTGTAGAAAGAGGAGGTAAGATTACCCGGGACGGGAGATACAAGACCGGGAGCCATATCGGTTGTTTCGTGCTCACTTGACTTGAAGGATTTCGGAGAGGTTTGGACAGACGGTGGAAGTTTCACTGTGGTAGTGATCGTATTATCGGTTGTAGTATGAGGTAGGGAGGACGTTTCTCGTGGCGGGGGATTAGGATCTGGAAGAGGGGTTCTTGAGCAACAGCCCTTGAAGCAACAGAGTATGCGAGACAAACCGGCGATGTCTCTCGATGCAATGTACTATAGTTACAGGAGAAGCATTCGAGCTGCACGAGGGGAGAATAGAAAGCTGGATCTGGTCTTCCAAAACCACGGGGGTCTACTCGGTTTTTGTAGCAGCAACCAGGGTGGCTACCATCCACAAACCCTACGCCTCTGTTTTTTTTTTCGTGAAACTAGTTTGGTGGAGGTAAATTGGATGTATGGAGCTTTTCCAAACAAAATTACGCCTTTTCAAGGTTGGATTGGTATGAGCTTCAGCTCTGATGGGCTGTGGGAACTCTCCACATCACCCACTTGTTGTGTAGCTGCAGGATCATTGTAGCTCTTGCACTCGCTAGGTCCGAGGTAGAGTACCAAAGAAGGCAATTGATTCCCAAGAACGTGCTGACGGTGCTGGCAAATGCTGTCAATGCCACCCTTAAACGTTGTAACGTGCATTAGCTGTCTGCTGCATGGTAGTGGCTCTGGGGCGTCAATCTTCCAACGACAGCGAATTGTATCGCAGGATACGACGAAGCTGGCCTGTACTTTACTTGTATTGTATTGTTTTGTAGCATCTCCAGGTGTGCCGTGTATGTATGTGTTCATACCCAGGGGGTTGGTTGAAAGCGTGGAGCTCGTTGATGGAACCTGCATGATGATGAAAGATAGTCGGATATCGCCTCTCCACTCGAGCGTCATTTTGCCCCATATTTCCTGATGGTGAAAGACGGCATATCCGAATCCACAATATCTCGGCCTCGAGGTTAACAATCTGGCTAACTCAGGCAAAAACCCTCCGTATACTTCGGAGTCGCCGCTAGGGCGAGATCAAACAGCTAGCCTCAACACGGATATTCCACTTAGCTGCTGACTTCGCTTTTGTTATTTAGTGCCAGCCTGCATACGTTGTCTAAAGTTAGGATGACAGATTGTGGACCGTGCACGTATGATGGCTGGCTGGGACATCAAAACTATTTTCTTCTCCTCTTTCGCTTGGTGCGGGGGTCCAATTTCAGGTGGCTAACCCTGATCAAACTAAAACCCAAAAAGAAAAGCGGCCATTCCTTCGTTTCGGACGAACTGCCGATCGATTGACATCGACCCGTCTGTGTGATCAGTGTCTGTCGTTGCCTCGCTTTGGAGCGGGGTTGGGTATTCCAGCCATCGCTGATCAGGGATGGGTCCTTATGAACCATGCATGATCACTGACGAAAAGGGCTCCACTTAGATTCCGTCCCCTCTCCAAGACCGTGCTTCCGATCTCCCGGAAGGCTAACACTCCGGATAACTTGGCGTCGATGGACGGTGACTGGTTGTCAACCCAGGTGGTAGTCCCCGGGGTAGCAGTCACCCGGGCGGCTTTCCCGAAGCTATAAAAAAGAAAAGGCCGACCCATTCTAGGCTAGGGGCGACAGGGTCGGAGGTTTCAAACCTTTCCCCTTTGCCCCTGTGCATTTTTGCTTCTGTTCCGGTGAAATCCGGGCGAAAAAAAAAGGAGGTACTGGGTCCTGGCTGCACATAGGCCTTTCTCGTCTAATCGAGGTGCATTAGTATCATGGGGCTTGTGGAGATGGAGGCTTGGGGGGCATAAGCGTCAAGAAGAGAACTGGTTTCTCACGGAACATTAGCGGCTCCACCCGAGTTGCAGAACTGAGATCCGCATCGGCACAATGAGCAATAAGAAGCGATTCGGAAGTGCCAGTGATGTGGTGAGCTGAATCTGGGCCCCGCTTTGCTCCACTCAATGGTTCTTCTTACCGAACTTTCCCCCATCTCCTCCCCCCCCGATCGATTTTACGGTACCAAAAAACTTGGTAAATAAACAAACGCCACCACCTGTCACTTCCCGAGGATCGATGTCTGATTGACTCCGTAATGTATTCTTTGCCTTTCTCAAACTATGTCTGTTAGTGCGATGATAGCTGATCGAGATTGCCGCCTCCCTCAATTCTGCATCTCACTAGTATCAGAAATTCGCGCATAATAACTCCAACCTTGGAAGGTTGCTTAGGTATTGTACTTTGTAAATGACTCGTTTACTACACCACCTGAGCACATCCACCTGTATGTCGTCCGTCTCTCTACTGAAATATGTAGAGGCAGCTCCTACTCGAGCTATGACATTATTCTAACAGAGGGCGATCATTCTGCACGTGCGCGGTACGAAGTGTGTATGTGGTATGTCATGTACACAAAGTGTTCTCTTTCTCTCTCTCTCTCTCTCTCTCTCTCTCTCTTTGCTCCATAGAGCGCCCCCAGCAGACTCGGGGTAATACATTACAAACTTTACCACGTACTCCGTTCATGCAGCGGCGTGGACCACTCAAACCCTAAATTGAAAGAAAGAAATCGAGTAGACCAAAAAAGAAAAAGAAAAAAAAAATCATATTTTTTTAGCTCCAAATAGTTGTCTTCCTACTATGATCTCAAGTCCCTAGTTGATCGTCATTCCGAATCACGACATGACATAAAATGTGTTCATATGTACTTCCATGGACAAGCTGTGAATCAAGATTCTGTGCCAGAAGATCGAAGCAAACTTAAATTTGAGCTTTGGATTTCTCAGATCTCTGATATCATCCCAAAAGTTTCGCGGAAGTTACTAAGGAGGAGTTTCCACTCAATTCCAAATTCCAAATCATTGTGCTGCAGGGTACTTCTGTTCGCTCGGTAACTTTTTCTCCTGCCGCTGGGGTGGCTTAGCGCATGCGTACATGGACCAGCTGAGAAGAAGATAGTGCACCCCCTGGTCCAGATGTCCTTGGTCTAGACATTCATCCTTGCGCCATGGCTACCTTGCTAATACTAAAAATACCACCTAGAAATTTTCTTTGGTCAACATGCACAGTGGTCTCGCCACGGCGGGGAAATATGCAGGCTTGTCGTATCTGAGCCGGCGATCACGGGCTGCAAAAGAAGCATGTATGTTTCATGTAACAGCGTAAAATTGTTCACAGTCTAATTCAATGTTCTTTGTGTATTCGGTGTCAGGAAATTATTTGTACTGACAACCTTATTTTTAAAATAAATTTGGCAACTTGAAGATTTTGTAGGAGATCGTAGTCATAGGGTCCCCGCTCCTCCCCGAAGGCATGGATGGATCCATTCAGGCAGAAAAAAATTCCCGACACCAGCCTAAGAGAACAGAGATTGTGAACTTTCTATTATTTGTATTGCTTGGGTTTGACCTTTGTGCTATGTTATTGCTTGCCACATAAACTATTGCTGAATTATAGAACATTGTCAGTGTGACATCTACGCATTGAAGTCTCAGCATCAAAATCATCAATAGAGAGCTCCACGTCATAATTTGCCCCCTATATGAGCATCAGCTGTTAAGGAATCGGTCTACTCCGTATCGCTCAACTGTTTATCAGAAATCAGACATACAGCTTTAGCTTTTATCCGTATATATACATATAGTATTATCAAAAGTGGAACGGCTTCGTAAAGAGGCAAATGACAGCAGCGCCAGCTGACTGGCAGTCTCAATAGAGAAGGATTACAGCATATTGACGGGTATTTGTGTAACCTGTGCTCGCATGAATTCACACGTTCGGGTCATGCTCCGTACTAGTAGAGATCCATGACGATCAGGGGTGCACAGGTAATACATAGTCCCAGGGGATATCCCAGTATAGCATGAAGAAGCCTTCATAGTACATTGCCATAGAACCTAACCTATTCACAGTTGAGCGATAAAAGGACTTTGAAATTTCATACTAGAGGCGTAGAATCTCTCTTTCGCTTTATGGAAGTCCTGGTACCTCATCTCTTTGGTCAGGACAGACTGATGGGGACAGAAGTAACTCAAAACCACCCAGGCTTGAATCTTTTATTAGAATACAATTAGAATGCAAGATAACTGATAGATATACCCAGCGCCTCGAATACTCGATTTTCTAGGTTTTTCATCCAGGTAAAGCCATGTCAGCATTTTCAATTTGATCCACTTGTGGGTATTCGGAGCTGTGCGAGATTTGACACCAACAGGAATTAGTCTTCTCACCTGCATCATGGTGGATCATGACGGCTATGCGGAGCTAGTTCCTTATGTGTCAAACTATTAATAATGGATACACGAGATGTATTTGTGAACAGGGGAAGCCATGCGGCTGAGGCTTTATGGATCCTAAAACAACTAGTACTAGTACAACGTACAGTACATACATACTCCGTACTCCCCACCAGACGCAGAGGCGTTGTGGAGAGTAAAATGGCGGCTGATCTACTTATGATGTTCCCAAGAAAGTACAGAGAAGTACCCACTGAAGTAGTACAAAGTGTGTCGTGTGTGTTGTGTTTGACAACATCCACGGGGTCCACGGGTGCTGCACCTTTATTTAGACATCTCTTTAATAAAAACCACAGAGCCTGAGGCATCACATTTAGCTTTTTTATAAAAGGCCTTCAATCAAACTGTACATTGAAAACAACGTGGTTTTTACTCAGCTCAGGTTGTAAACCTTTATTAAGCAATCCATTCAAATTGTATTGTAGTATAACATGAAACATACTGTGGCCCCTCAGCCCAGTAAGATAAATAACTTGAATATTCGAGCTTCTGATCAAGTCTTGCCCTTTTGCCATTCTAAAGAACTTAGACAAGTCGGGTGTCAATTGCAGACCTAAATGGACTCAAGTGCTTACATGCTCAATGTCAGTGCATGGGTACATACTAGGTAGAGCTTACTACTACCTGAGTACTGGTAGCACTTGAGTGTGCCAGCATCATTGTACTAGTACTAATACTACCTAGGTACTACTAGTAGTAGGTAGTAGGAGTACATGGCATCTGGATCAATAGATATTATATTGATCATCGTTGGAGTTCTGGAGGGCTCTACTACAATACACTAACTACCAGTACCAACATCACTTCATACTAATGTTTAGTATTCAATTGCATTTTACTATATGCGTCAAGTGCCAATGAATTGATGTATTCAACACGTACTCGTACTACAAAAGCAGTAGTAGAATGTTCCAAGGTTTATGCCACATGCAGTGAGGCCTTTGAAATAATTCATTGCCCAAGTGAATGGATGCATGTCACGATGCTTGCAGTTCAATTTGAAGTACTATTACTAGTAGGTAGGTAGAAATGTTAATACCTATGTAGTAGGTACGTAGGTAGTACTAGTGAGTGCATCATGATGAACTTGAATGCAGCCTGAGGTTATTTGGAACCTTGGAACTTGAAGGTAGTACATATGTAGATACACCACTTGAGTACTGCCAGTGCCAGTGGCACATACCTACCTACTACCTACATGGTACCTATGTACATGTTCGTAGCTTGAACCTTTTGACTATTTGACTATTTGAATGTTGAAACCTTGAAAACATTATTTTTGTCTGGATAGGCTGACATCTGTAGTGAAAGATATAAATCAATTGATAGATCCTAAGATTTACGACAAAAGAGCCTCGTGCGATCCCAGTTATCACTTGAGCTAAATTCATTTGAAGTTCTGAACTTTAAAAGTTCCTGTGAAGTTACTTACCTATCTCATGTCTATGGAGGCGACGGCCCTTAGTCATGGAAGTCATGCCTCAGGCTTCAAGTTCAATATTGATGCCATACTAATAAGGCATTAAACATTTCCAGATAAAGTATAGCGGGAAGCATGTGATCTTCTAGCCCTATCGGGACTAGTGTGTTGATGCGGTGGGCTGCCCGTACAATTATCACCGCCCTCATTATTTGTTGTTCTTTGTCCATTGAGCTTTGTGGTGTCCCACTGTTGCTGTCTCTTTGACAAATAGGAATACCATTTATTTTCTATCGAACCGTTCAAACTGCTAATCTTTCGTGATTCTTCTTGATTGATCTCTCCCATCTATTCTACCTTGCTCTCCCTCGCTTGTGTTGATACCCCACGTACCGGTGAAAATGGCGGAGGCTCTTGGAGCTCTGTTAGAGGCAAGCTTGGATCCACGCCGAAACAAGGAAGGTAAAGCTTCGAAATCATCGAGAATATCATCAAAGAGCCGGCACTAACTGATTTCCCTTATAATTATCTAGCTGAGAACGCCCTTCGCCAAGAGGAACAGAAGCCTGGCTTTTCTCTTCAACTTTTGCAGATTACAGCCTCGGACTCCTACCCTAGCAATCTCCGCCTTGCGAGTGCCCTGTGCTTCAAGAACTTCATTAAGCGCAACTGGACAAATGAAGATGGAGAATACAAGCTGCCGCTGGACGAAGTTGCTACCATCAAGCGCGAGCTGATCACTTTGATGATTTCTGTGCCCCCGGCAGTCCGCACTCAACTGGGTGAAGCGGTCAGTGTAATCGCGGACAGTGATTTCTGGGAGCGCTGGGATAGTCTAGTCGATGTAAGCAACAGCTAGGAACATTCACTGTTATAGGTTTCTGGCTAACTTCTGGTCCTTTTCTTTTCTCTGCAGGACCTCGTCTCGAAACTCTCTCCCGATAATCCCACGGTGAACATTGGTGTTCTGCAAGTCGCGCACTCCATTTTCAAGCGCTGGAGGCCTCTTTTTCAGTCCAACGAGCTGTACATTGAGATCAATCATGTTCTCAACAAGTTCGGGAACCCCTTCCTTGCCCTTTTTGAGGTATGAGAAAGCTACGACAAAATATTTTCACATTCGTTACTCTGCTAACGCCAAACCCCTCTTAGGGATTGGATAACTACCTCGAGCAAAACAAGTCTAATAAAGAAAACCTGACACTGGGTTTCACCCAGCTGAACCTCATGATTAAGCTGTTTTATGACCTTTCCTGCCATGACCTCCCCCCGATGTTCGAAGAAAATATTTCAGCAATTGCCACTATCCTTCACAAGTACTTGACGTACGACAACCAATTGCTCCACACGGACGATGATACTGAGGCGGGACTTCTGGAGTATGTCCGTGCGGGCATTTTCGAGGGTCTGACCTTATATGTGCAGAAATTCTTGGATGCTTTTGGACCACAGGTTGGTCAGTTTATCCAGAGCTCATGGGGTCTTTTGACCACCATTGGCCAAGAGACAAAGTATGACATCCTTGTAAGCCGAGCCCTGCACTTCTTGACTTCGGTGGCCAGCATGCCCGAGCACGCAGCAGCCTTCCAGTCGGAGGAAACACTTGGCCAGATCATTGAAAAGGTCATTCTCCCAAACGTCAGCTTGCGTGAGTCAGATGAGGAACTTTTTGAGGATGAGCCTATCGAGTTTATCAGACGGGACTTGGAAGGGTCTGATAGCGAGACTCGACGCCGCGCGGCTACGGATTTCCTCCGTCGCCTCGCCGAAAATTTTGAGGAATCGGTGACAAAGGTTGTTCTCAAGTATACTGAGCATTATCTCACCGAGTATTCAAAGAGTCCTGCATCGAACTGGAAAGCCAAAGATACAGCCATTTACCTCTACTCCGCTATTGCGGCCAAGGGTGTGGCAACTTCCACACATGGTGTCACTGCCACAAACAGCCTTGTCAGCATCACAGACTTCTTTCAACAGCATCTCGCTGCGGATCTGGTTGCGGATGATGGCGTTCATCCGATTCTAAAGGTCGATGCCATCAAGTACCTGTACACTTTCCGAAGCATCATCACCAAGGAGCAGTGGCAACAGGTACTTCCTGTTTTAGTGAAGCACCTGGCTTCATCTAACTACGTTGTTTACACATATGCAGCGATTGCTGTGGAGCGTGCCCTATTCCTCAGTGATGGTCAGGGTCAACCAATCATCCCTCCGACTGAAATCACTCCTCTCGCCAAAGACCTCTTGGAGCACATTTTCCAGCTTATCCAAAGAGACCCAGCTCCTCAGAAGGTACAGGAGAACGAGTTTTTGATGAGATGTGTGATGCGAGTATTGGTTGTGATTCGTGATGGTGTGGTCCCCTTCACCGATGTCGTGTTGCAGCGCTTCATTACCATTACCCAAATCATCAGCTCGAACCCCAGTAACCCCAGGTTTTATTACTTCTTCTTTGAGGCAATGGGTGCTTTCATTCGACATGCGGCCCCTGCCAATCCCGATAAGCTGGAGCAAGCACTCTATGCGCCCTTCGCAAGGATTCTCCAAGGAGATGTGCAAGGTAAGAATATTTTAAGATTGTCCTGAGCTCTATCAGACTGACTTCTTTTCTCTAGAATTCATGCCATATGTCTTCCAGCTATTCGCAGCACTATTGGAAGCGAACTCATCGGCAAATCTGCCCACTTACTACCAGGAGTTGATTGCACCTATTCTAATGCCTGTTATGTGGGACTCTCGAGGAAACATCCCTGCATTGGTTCGCCTTCTATCCTCTATTGTTCCCCGGGGAGCACAGTATATCATCGAGCACAACCAGATCGAACCAATTCTGGGTATTTTCCAGAAGCTCGTCTCTACGAAGGCCAACGAGGGATATGCCTTTGATCTTCTCGAAACCGTGGTTACCACCTTCCCACCGTATGTTCCGTGCCCCAAATCCACCTTATTTGATGAAAATATTGACCTTTTTCTTTTCCTTGAAGGGGTGCCCTGGAGCAATACTTTGTCATGATTATGCAAATCATTTTGCAGCGCCTTCAAAATTCCAAGACTGAGAACCTGTCGCTCCGCTTTGTTCGATTCTACCATTTCATGACTGCTCATGATGACAAGGGATACAATCCCGACTTCATCATGCAGGTGACCGAGAAGGTGCAGCAGAAGTAAGTTTTGTTCATTCTACATTCGCCTTTGCGAACTCTGTATGCTAATTATAATCCGCAGTCTTTTCACCCCTGTCTACCTGAATATCATTCTTCAAGACACCCAGAAACTTGCCCGGCCTCTAGACCGCAAAACTGCAGTCATCTCTCTCACCAAGACATTAGCTAACTCAGAGGCGTTTGCCACGCGCTATGCAAAGGGATGGGGATTTACCTGCAACACACTCCTCAAACTCCTCGAGCTTCCCCCAGATGTTTCTCACAAGGATGACATCACGGCCGAGATGGATGTCGAGGAGATGTCATTCGGCGTTGGCTTTACTCCTCTCAACACCATTAAGGCGCAGCAGAAGGACCCATGGCCCGAAACTGGCGCCGATCTTAAGAAGTGGCTTGGCACATACCTCAAGGAAGCCGATAAGAGGCACGGCGGCCGGATCTCCCAATTCGCGCAGGAGCGATTGGACGACCAGGCCAAGGCCGTGCTGGGTAGCTACATCTCTTGAGTTTCCTGGGCATTCAACGACTGTCATGTTTTCTCTTCTTAATAAAAAAAAAGATCATTTATGGTCAATGTCTTCTTGAATGGGATAGAATAGTTAGCGCTATGAGTCTAATCAATCTCTAGTACGCCCCTTTTCCAGCATAAAATTGATAGTAATATACAAAGAATTTTATCGTAAATATCATGACAAAGGGCAGGCTCAACTAATCCCAAAAAAACGAGTCAGAGCAACCTTCAGGTGTTTAGCATTATCGACATGAGAACTGGCTGCCCAGGCTACAAAGCCATCAGGTCGCACCAGCAATGCCTTAACCCCAGCACCAGCACCCTTCGCAGTCCCTCTCACTAATCGTAGCCGCTCATTGTGACCGCTAGCTAGGAGAGCCAGCTCATCGTTTCCAGCCAAGTCAACGAGTACAGCGCGGCCATCGTGGAAGTAATCAATCAGGTCAGTACCATCGTCCATCTGGATTCGTGGCATTGTCATCCCGACCATTGGAAGGGTGTCATCTTCAAAATGATACCCCTGCCATAAGCCGGCGATCTGCTTCACATAATGAGTTGCTCCATCCCTCGTCCCAAGCAAAGCAGCAGTCACATTCCTCAATGCAGATCCATCAGGATCACCACGCATTACAGCAACCTGGGCTCTCGTCCAATCTAATATACGAGCAGCAATAGGATGCCGCTCAAGGCCATAAGTTGCAAGCAGATCCTCAGATGCCCACCCGCGCACAGCAGCCGCAAGTTTCCATCCCAGATTAACAGCATCACCAATTCCCAGATTTAAGCCCTGTCCACTAAACGGTGAATGGACATGCGCCGCATCTCCACACAGGAACACCCGTCCACGTCGATATGTGCTTGCCTGCCGCGCATTATCCGTGAATCGTGTTCCATCACTGACACCTTTAATCCGGATATCTTCCCCACTGACCCGTCGTAGACTGTCCTCCATCTCTTCAGCCGTGACCGGGGCATTCTTATCCGCTGGTGGACCGTCAAACTCCACGGTTCGCACCCGACCTGGCATTGGCCCATAAACATACACTCCCTTGGATGTATATTGCCATCCCTCGCCCAGATTCTCTGCCCCATCAATCTCAACGGTGGCTGCACGACCCGTTATTGTTGGATCGGTGCCCTGAAATTCGATCCCCGCCGCTTTTCGCACAAAACTATGTCCACCATCACAGCCAACGAGCCATTGTCCACGCACTTCCTTTTCTCCCTGCCCGTGAGCATGAACCGTAACTCCATTTTCGTCCTCCTCAAAACCATCAACCGACATACCCCTCCAAACATCCACTCCTAGCTCGAGTGCTCGTGAAAACAGAATCTTTTCCAGTTCAACCTGGGGCACCATGAAATACCATCCACCTTCCCCTCTACCACGTAATAAGGGATCCTCCCGATCAACAGGCCCAGCGGGAACATGAATACCACCGAAATGGCCCACAGAAGCCGCATACGGTGATACCTTTGCGCCAAGGCCCTTCTTTTTCTCGAAAGGTAGTGTTTGCCGCACAGCTTGCAACGCAGGCAAGAGTCCACGACGCTCGAGGGCTTCCACCGAGGCAGTATTGATGCCTCCTGCTTTAACGCTTAAGTCGTATGATGCTCTACGCTCAATTACTAGAACGCGGACGCCTTGAAGCTGAAGCTCAGTAGCAAGCAACAGGCCCACTGGGCCAGCGCCTGAGATTATGACATCGTAATTTATTGATGGCGGGGCTTGACGGTCGGCATTCATTGGGTAACCCTTGAACGTTTTGTATGTCGCAAAAAAGCGAATGGTGGGTTTATTTGAATGGTTGAAATGATAATAGGAGCTCCATGAGAGCGCACTCGGGTGATTGACTCGTACTCTCGTTATTTGAGGCACTCGAAAGACTGGGAAAGAGAGAATTGAGGCCATTGTGCTTTTATATGTTTATGTCGATGATTTGGACACAAAGTACAAATCAACATGGAAATACGGAAAGTAAATTATCGAGAGTGAGCGTGATATAAATACTGTAGTCATCTTACTTTCTAGGCCATTAATTTGTCTTCTTTTTGCATGTCGGGTTTTGTCCATAGCGGAAATGTAGAGTGAGAGCGGAGGGTGCGGAGCGGAGGATCGGAGGATCGGAGGATTGTGACTCGTGAAACCCCCAATCATCAGCACTTGACCTCGGGAGCATCTTGCAATCGCCTGTTGTTTCGCGATATGAGAATAATACCAAGACCTTTTACGATATCTTGGATTGTCATCTCAATCCAAGGAGAATGGAAGTAAGAACTTGGAAATTGAATAGACCTGGCTACAAATTCCCCGCTGGCTGGTCCAACTCTGATGTTTCTGCCCGCTACCGTATGTAGATATATCCTCTTGAACCCACTTTTTCAGCCTTGCAAACCGAATCATCAATTGCCCCTATCTGAAAACCACCAACTTGCCATCGACATCCACCACAAGTCCTTTCAGTACATCCCCGGAGCCACAAATCTTCATGGATACCTCAAAGCTAGAGAAAGGAGACGAACCTGCGATTTCCACCCAACAAGACGCCTGGTCATCTTTTTTCCAGCGTCTCCACGATAATTCTGAAGGAATCTTACTTCTGTAAGCTGGTCCCACACGTATTCTACTCGATCAGAAAAAAAAAAAAAAAAAAAAAAAAAAGAAGATTAAAACCCAAATTAACACCAGCAAATCAGCATCATTGTTGCAATTAGCACATATGCATCGGTGGACTATCCTGTGTGTACCTATCTTCTGAGAGTCGATAAAGACACATGCCAGAGCTGGGATACATATGCAAGGAACGCCCATAGTCGCACTTTGGTTGTTTTATGCTTTGTTGAGTTTATCTTGAGCTTGCTCGCTCGCCATTTGACGCCACCAGGTAACCAATCAGCTTACGAGCCTGGTCGTGTGGATGGTGTGGTGTTCAGAGGCCCTTTAGGATATTATTTATGGGGCCTGCTTTTAATCCTATGTATTTATATGATGTGGGAATGATCTCGTCGCTTTAATGCAAATAATCTCTTCTAAGGTTTTTTTCAACTGGGATTAGGTTTTAGAGGCGACGTTTAGATGGAGCGGGAGTTATAGGGACCGAATCGATCATAAAATCGTATTGTCTTGCTAGAACGAATCCGATGATTCATTACTATAAGAGGAAGGGAGAAAAGAAAACTCAAGAAGTGGCAGAGAAGAAAGAAATCCTTGAATGGGTCCAGAAGATGTAGGGGGCTCCCTATACATTCTGGAGCAAAGCTAACGTACCTGGCCGGCTAAAAGTGACATGAGACGAATGTAAGGCCTTGGTGTCAAAGCTGGCCGCCGCATATTCGAAGTAATACTACTATTATCAGTCATATCCAAATTATTACATAGTATGAGAGTGAACTTACAACGTATTTTCTGTAGAATATCTGGAGGTCGGTATCCGATAACTGGTATTTCTCGCGTAACAGCGGAGAGATGACATTCTCGTAGTTCTCCCGAAACTTTTGATTCCACTCTTTGAGACATCTTGCGTAATGAGAGCCATGTTGCTCAATCGAGTTTAAATCTAGTCGAGCATTTGACTTGTAGACTGCTTCGAGCAACCTGGTGATGCTTGAACAGTGACCACCTGGAAAGATCTGCAAGAACATAGCAGATTAGTTCTATCATCATCTCAGCGATTAAAAGAGCAAATGAGCTTACGTATCGACGTATAAATCTGATCCGATTCCATGTCCAAAGTCAGAATTAATCACCCGGGACGCATGAGAAACCGCATTTTACGTACCCCTCGCCTTTAGGAAACATGTTCCTATATCTCTGTATCCAAACACGTTATTATCTGTCCACGACGGCATATTTGAGGTAAAATGTCCTACCGATTCTGGCATAGTGGTGGTCTGAATCGAACAAATCCCACCATTAGGCTTCAAGAGTCGATCAACTGTTTCCCACAACGTCTGCAATTCGTGATCGCCCATAGCCTCCATCATTTCCACCGAGACGATTTTATCATATGGTTTCTCTGGCACAGGCAATAAGCGATAGTCACATAGTAAAACTGTGATTTTATCCTCCAGGGCAAGAGCTCTGACACGCTTCCGCGCCAGTTGGTACTGCATTTCTGACAGTGTACAGGTTGTCACCCTGCAGCCAATTGTAGTGGCAGCCCGAATACACATAGATCCCCATCCGGTCCCAAACTCTAGAATATGGTCAGACGACTGCGCATCCACGTTAGATAGGAGTCTATCCAGCTTTCGCATCTGTGCTGCTTCCAGATTGTCGTTCTCAAATCCTGGGTCCGATCGTTCCAGATAAATCGGAGAAGAATAAGTCATATCTGGCGAGAGAAAGGCTTGGAACATCTCATTGGAGAGGTCATAGGCAGCGGTCATATTAAGGCGAGCATTTGTAAAGGTGCCAGTGTCGAAGGTTCGGAAGAGCATATCCGAGACAGCGGAAACGAGTTGATACGGCCTTGTGGATAGATTGGAGAGTTTCTGCTCATTAAAGATAAACACCTGTAGAGATATTGTTATTCAAAGCTTATGTTGGTTCATCTCATACCCAAGGCCATTGGATTACCTTAAATAATGCTATCAAATCTGGAGTCGAGAACTCACCCAGAAGATAGGAATCGGCGAATCCCTAAGATGCAGGTCGACTTGGTAAATTTATTCGATTCATGATCATGTATTTGGTAAGTATAGGATTTTAACAAGGTAAAAATCTTACAAGATCTGCGGACAGAAATACTCGATACCAAAAAGTATCTTTGTGGACATGGATAACTCCTTGTGGTCCATGACTTTTTCCGCCAAATTTCGACTTCTGCCCGTCCTGAGAAATAATCTCCAGGGTACCAGTTTCAATATCATTTAATATTGATAGTATCTGGCCCCGAGCTATGTTCACAGGAACCCAGGCATTTGAAAGTGATAATGATGTACTTAGGAACTTGTCGAGTAATTGCTTGCCCGTAGAGCCAAAAGCACGCCCTAGATCCATTTTTCCCAAGCGAAGAGCGGTATGTTCACAGTGGATGGGCCTATATTAGAGTTGAATTCGATCTTATTTTTCCAAGCGCGATAGCTCAATTTAAAGTACGATCTGTACTATGTTACCCTTGCTTACGATCTAGACAGTCATACAAGTCCATAAAAAGACATGCACATGTGTGAATTGTCTTACTTGAACTAAACAAATCTGGCGTATTCCAAACGAAGCAATTGTCCCCACATGTGCAGCTTGAACCTTAGAAGTACAGCGGCGCGGAGTCCCTGAGACTGCCAAGATATTAGTACCTATATCTTGGCACGGCCGATGGTTGAAGGGACGTAGGTATGTAAGAATTCACAGCTAATATTGGTCTCGTAGTAGGGTGTATCTAGAAAATCTAGTAGATTATATCTTCCTTTAGAGAGCATAGGTAAGTGAGTATCACTATAAGCACTGTCATCTATGGGCTTAAAATTTGGGTTCTTTTGACAGCCTATCAGAGAGGCGACTGACAAGACTGTCGAATAGTAGGCTTCCCATTGGATTCGTCGTCGGGAATGAATGCCCTAAATCCCACACCAGAGATTCTTTCGATCAATTCCAAGTGCTCACTTTCGCGGCTCGCTAGAAATTGCAGAAGGAATCATAGTCTACATGCACCTAGCGAGTAGTGTAGGGTGTCACATTAACAATACGAAATAACCCAATCACATACTACATGCACTAGCTAGGTAGTAGTATGATTCTAAGCTGCATTACAACCTTGGAAAAAACAAATCATGTGTGCATACTGTGTGCTATTCTTCTCGTATAGCCAAACTTTTCCACGAATACAAGCTCTTCATATTTATCGCTGATGCTTCAATGGCGATTCTGACTAATTATTGCTAGGATGAAGAATCCAATGTATCTTTTCGAAAATGAGCAACTCATTCTTACCTAAATGTGATATGCCCCCCTATGTAGCTTGGACATATACAAGCAATTGAGATCAATATGTAGTTCGGCCATCATTATTATTTGCAGACGATAGCATCTGCATGCACCATTCTCAAAGCTTGCCCACCTGTGACCAAAGACAAGTAAAATTATTTAAATACTTGTATTCCAGAGTAGTACTATCGTAAAAAGGGCAAAAGTCGGATAAAGTATGTAGAGCCTTGCAGTCTATGCCTGGAAAAAACCGGGCATCAATAATAGTCAATAGGCACATGTGTATCAAATAGATACCTATCCATAGTAACCGATAGTATCTATTGCCATAATCGTCCGAGTCCTGCTTTTTTACCCCATTATGTCCAGGGTTGTGTTCAAGTTCAATGCAGGATCCGAATACTTGATCTAGGAAACCTTCAACTTCAAGAAAGAGATCCCATGCATAGGTTACTTCCTCCCCAAGACTAAATATTCCAAGCAAATGAGCATAGCAACTTTTCTTTGTCCAATGGCGCGAAAGATTGACGTGCTATCCTCACTGAACGCAGAAATGGCATTAATGGACGCAATTTGTCATCCTTTTCATGCTCAGAAATGGCCTGTAGAACATAATCAACTATATCGAATCCCATCTGGGCAGATGCCTCTAAGCCAGGATTGAACTGTGTAGATAGTTCTTCTAAAATCCGAATACAAGCCTGAAAAACTGCGAAGAAATTCACCCGAGCTATAGGCTGATTACCTTCGAATTCCGGTATGACAGCATCTTTGATCTTGTCCATGGTGACAGGAAAAACTGTGGAACTAAACTTGCGTGAAGCTGTTCTCAACTGAGTTGGCGTCGGGTGTTCTATCTGTCGTCCTTCAAATAATCGCATCAAGAGGTCATCTGCTGGTTGGTAATCAAGCATATGCTGGGAGTAGAATAAAGACAAGTGATGACAGGAAGCATAGCGCTCACTAAAGAAGGATGTTCCTTGGGAGACCTGAAATTGATTACGATCATGAGGACCGGATGTTTTCGAGAGACGACCTCCTCCTGACCGACGAAAGACGGAACTGAAATTCGAATGCGGAATCGATCCAGGAAAGAGAGACTTCTTGAATATCCCACACATCTGATCCAGCCAAGCGACTCGTTTCATCTCTGGGGATACTTCACAAAGAGCATTGTAGAGATGGAGCACAGCTGCAACATAGTTATTCGCACAGCAAAGATAAATTCCTTCATACATAGACGAGTGGAGAATTTCAATTATATGACCGGACGCCACCCACGGTGCCTGATAGTAGAGATCAAATCTTTTTTCCTGTATATAGATCTTCAGTTTGGATTGAAGATCGCAACTGTATTTGTATGAACAAGCGCAATCGTCCTGATTTTGACACCAGCATAGTCGTTTCAAGCATGGAATACAATCATCAATTCCTTTGATAACTTCACTGGCAAACTTTAATGACGCAATGCGACAGTCAGCCGGATTAGGATATGCGTTTGACCACAAAAAGGATTTGTACGTCGAAAGCAGCATTTCCATGCCAAAAACAAGGTATGTTGGGATTGGGGAAGTTTTTTCACGTAGTGCTTTGTCTAAAGCAGGAAGAAGGCGCTCTGATCTCATCGGCTTTTCCTCTAAATAACTAATAGCTCGCCCTGAAATAAGGATTTGTCGCATGCTTTCCTGCATTTTGTCCATAGCCAGGTCGTCGAGGCTATAGGAATCATGGCTGTCTGTGAGACGATGTATGAACTTTCGTGGAGGCTGGGGACTACCGGCAGATGGAACAATATCTCTATATTCATCTGAGGTTCGGCAGTCATGCAGTATGCGCCAATAGGTTCTTAGTCCCATGCGTTTCGAAAACCGTTGAAACCCCGGGTGGAGCTCAGGGATATCGGTAAATCTAATTCGAAAGTCTTTATTGGAGAGAAACCAACTTTGGAATACTGATTGAGTGTCAATCAGATCAGGAAAGCTCTGTACAATCCTTTCAACAGCATGGTAAGCTGTATTGGTCATGAAGCCAGCGACGACAATGGAAAGTGTTCCACACGCTACATCTCTCCAGTATCCGTTTACTTTCGCGCAAATTGCATCCATTTGCTGGCTTTGTCATTAGCATTCCATAACAGAATGGATAAGAAGAATATAATTAGAGCGCCTACATATACAAACAGACTAAGCTCAATGTATTTGCCAATATCATCATCTTCTAGTGGAGCTGGCTCTGTTTTCGGGGACACTGATTCCGTAACTGCGGCCATTTTCGGCTCAAATTTCTCGCCCCGGTCTACCTCATCTTCTATGTGTTTTATGTTTGTCAACGGTGTGAATCGATTTGTATCTTGTGGGGATGTATATTCCTTTCGTGCATCGGTCGAATCTGGGGGTGAATTCGACGGTGCTTTGAGAGGGAGAAGTATCTGATATGCCTGTTCGAGTCTTTGGACATGTTAGTTCAATGGTATAATTATAAACTGGGGTCATGAAGAATGTCACCTATCTATAAAGGCCTGGTGTTTCAAATGATCGTCTCTTCGTGTCGAACTATACCGCTCCTCATAGAGATCATGGACTTCTCGTCGTTTGCTTAAGGCTTCGCGAAAGCTGGATAGAACATAGTGAGGGACTACTTGCTTTTGCTTTTGTACACTTCTAGCGGCGTTCACGATTTCAGTGCTCGTAAGCCGTGACTTACGGGATTCGTCGCCGCCGGCAGTTGCAACAAGCCAATCCAAGATGGTTTGTGTCGCTTGTTTGTAAGATAAATAGAGGGAGAACAGCGATTTCTCCATTCTGGTTATATTTGAGTAAGTTACAAGGAACTTGCGAGCATTGTTGTCAAAGAAAGATTGGGTTACCCCGCCCTTCATGCCCAAAGCGCCCAAATGTACAATCTTTCCCACTTCGATGTTGACCATTTTTGAAACAAAAGACAAAAGAATACAGCCTACATAGATACTAGGAAGACAAATATCTACGTTGCAGTACAAATATAGTACTAATGATAGTCCAACACGGTCGACCAAGTGCAAATTACTGGGACGTTAATGACGGTACTCTTGCTCTTACGATGCTTGCTTCTTTGTTGTGTTGTCAGACCATTGAAAAGATCAAAAACTGACCATCTCATGAAGTGGAGAAAATACAGACATGAAGCTCTTTCAAATTATGAGCCTAATATTCTTTACGTCGATGATTGGAGCCCCTCAGTTGTTCCAAGTGAGAAGGCACATTGGGTCACTAGAGACAAACCGAGCTGACATTGAAACAGCTAGACAGAATCCTTACAAATCAATAACTTCAAAGCGGACAAAATATGTTCCTATCTTCAGGACCATTGTCGAAGCCCCAGGTGTGTAGGCAAAAGATTGATAATCAGTCATCGTAGACAGATTACCAGGCTAACTTTCGTCCGAAGAGCGGATTTAACGCTTCTCCAATTGGCTAGAGATGCTTCAAATAAGGAATGGCCAAGCTTGGAACTGATGTTTTCACGGGCCGCCTCATATTCGAGTTTCAGTGTGACAATGAGCGTTATATGACATTGTCCAGAAAAAGGCCAATTTGTGAGGTTGCGAATTAGCAGTAATAGCCGGAGTTTAAAGGAGAGAGGAGACAGTCAAAACGGGGGGTTCATGACCACGAGTTTCAAGGTTTGACACCGAGGTCTTCAAAATTTCCGCTTGAGAAGATAAATTCATAAGTTTCCTGGCCTGCCAAGAGCAAAAACGCCATGCTTGATGCGTAAGACAATTTCGTTATTGTACAGTAGACCCTCGCTCTTTTACAGGCCTTTGCCATCAAGCGCACCATCACTACTACCATGTAGCTGCTTGTCTAGTTGGTCCTGATCTCGGATTTCACCCCGTTGTTCTTCCATATTGTCCGACGCGAGCTCTTCCCCATTTTTCTCTAGATTCCGATACTTCCTCCTCGTCTTCTTCAATTTACTAGCCTTCTTCTTCCGTGCCGCCGCGGCCTTCAACGCAACACGACTCTGATCACCCTTCTCCTGCTCCTCGACCCTATCAGCTAATAACGCGCGCGCCATTTTCGCATTCTGAGATTGGGACCGTGTTGCTTGACACTTAACGACAATGCCGGTGGGTTTGTGGGTGATTTGAACGGCAGAATTGGTTTTGTTCTATGGATGGGGATCAGTCAATGTAGAGTCTGGAAAATTTTCATGAACACGTACGATCTTTTGTCCGCCAGGTCCAGTGCCCTTGAGGTAAGAAATTATTAAGTCGGCATCATCGAACTTGAGACGTGGCGGCAGAGGTTTTTCAGGTCGCAAAGGGCTTGTTGTGAAAGCTTTATGTGGAGCAAATCGAGTAAATGTGTTTATACTGTTTGTGAAGGCTTGAAGGGCTTGAAACCCCCGTGATCGGGCAAGTGAATGGAGCATTGCGCATTGGAGGAAGTTCGTGGAGTTGGATGTTTGCGATACGCAATGATGATAAGGGGTCGGCGATAAGAGATAAGATAAGCGCCAGGTAGCGTCTAAGAATCGCACATTTTGGGACGATTTGGAACGAAACTCCTGGCAATATCCGCGAGACATATTGGGGTTGGGGGTACTCTACGTGTGATGGAGCCATCATTCGATAAGTTATTATTCAATTCAGCTGTGACTATTTTTGTTTCATGGACCAAACTACGAGATGCCTTGAGCTACGCGAGGAGGGTTGATCCGCTGTGCACTGCGGCCATTCGAATTTCATAGAGGTAGTAGTCTTTTCGAGAGACGGCAAATCACTAGCCATGCTTTTCAACAACTTATACAATCGATGCTGCAATCCTGACCCGGGAGGACTGTACAAGATAATCGACTATGCTTCGAATTTAATCTCGGCGATGACTTTCTTGTCATGTTTTGATTATCAATTAGGTCGACAGCAATTAGGCGGTTCTCTAAGCGGGATAATTTGCAATTTCTACTTGAGCGATTATGATGTACTATACTTACTATACTAGTATGCATAGTTCGGGGGTTGAGTTGACAGAACATTTGAACCAGATCTGATGATGATCTCAGGCTCTGATTGGACCGTTTGACAGAGCCGCACTAGCACATGCCGATCGGCTTGACGCCGGCTGTGCAGATTTATATAATTAGCGGCTGTTATCTATCAGTGTGAATAATATTCGTTGGTCAAATCTATAAGCATCGCGAAAATTTCCACTAATTTGGTGTAGGCTCGGTGAGACTAAGATAATTCGGAGTCGGTAACTCTTCAAGTCATCGGCCCGAGAGCACGCAATGACTGGCTCGGCCAATGAAATCCCAACGGATGGAGTCCGGTGAGTTTAAGTTACTTAAGAGCGTCTCCACTATCCCTCCCGTTCTAGGAAGGCGTCGAGAATTTTCGAACGGTTCCGTGTCGAGCTTTTGCTCGATGCGTGACGCTGATTGATCAGAGCCCGGAGAATTCTAAATCGGCCTTTTTTTTTTTTTTTTTTTTTTCGATTTTTTTTTCTTCGCGGTCGCCTTCGCTGCTCTTTCGCCTCCACGCGTCGTTGTGTATATGTAGGAATCTCGCACTTGCCTTCGTTTCTCCTCCTCCATACCCCGTCTACCAAGAATTACATTGCGGTCCCCTCCCCCACCACATCGATCCGATGTCATTGAAGCCCAAGGACGGTGGTGAGCCTCCGGCTCAGGATGGCTACGCTCACGATGGGTTCGGCGATATGAGCGATCGTGAGAGGCAGGTGTATCAGGGTGGCATTCAGAAGTTCAACCAGCTGGGTTGGAAGCAGCTGACAATCGTTCTGATCGTCGAAGCTGTCGCACTCGGAACGCTCTCGATCCCGTCCACATTTGCGACTCTGGGCATGGTCGCTGGTGTGATCTGCTGCGTTGGCATCGGTCTGATTGCCGTCTACACCAGTTACATTATCGGTCAGGTCAAGGTCAAATTCCCCCACATCTCGAACTACCCCGAGGCCGGCCGACAGATGTTCGGTCGCATTGGGTACGAGGTTGTCTATATGATGCTGTGTCTGGAATTGCTTCTGTCTGCCGGCTCGCACTGTCTGACTGGAACTATCGCCTTCGTCAATATTACCGGTAGCAGCATCTGTACCCTGGTTTTCGGCGTTGTCTCTATGATTATCCTCCTCATATTCGCCATCCCGCCTAGCTTCTCCGAGATGGCAATCCTCGGTTACATCGATTTTGTTTCAATTATCATCGCCGTCGGCATTACTATTATCGGAACCGGTGTTGAATCCAGTAATTCGGTCGGTGGTCTTTCAGGCGTGAACTGGTCCGCCTGGCCAAAGGATAACCTCACCTTCTCCGAGGCTTTTATCGCCCTATCCAACATCATCTTTGCCTACAGTTTCGCTCTCTGCCAGTTCTCATTTATGGATGAGATGCATACTCCTACCGACTTCCCTAAGTCGATCTGGGCCCTCGGCCTTATGGAGATCTTTATCTATACTGTGACTGGTGGTCTCGTGTATGCTTTTGTTGGCCAGGATGTTCAGAGCCCCGCTCTTCTCTCTGCGGGCTCCCTACTCAGTCGTATCGCATTTGGAATCGCCCTCCCCGTTATTTTTATCAGTGGCTCTATCAACACAGTTGTCTTAGGTCGTCTTATCCACGGCCGTATCTTCAAGAACTCCAACACTCGCTTCATTAACACGAAGATGGGCTGGATTACATGGCTCGCCGTGGTGACTGTTCTCACCGTCCTGGAGTTTGTGGTTGCTGAGGTCATTCCCTTCTTCGACGACCTGCTCTCGGTGATTTCGTCGCTTTTCGTGTCCGGATTCACCTTTTATTTCCCCGCCATCATGTGGTTTATGTTCATTCGCAACGGTAGCTGGACTTCCCGAACGAACATCCTGTTGGCTGTGATCAACAGTCTCATCTTCTGCATCGGCTTGATTGTGTTGGTTGGAGGAACTTATTCTAGCATTGTCGATATTGTGAGTCTCATAGCTCTACATTTACTTATGTTATCAATACTGACTGTTCGCAGATTAATTCGTATGCCGATGGTACCGTTGGAGGAGTGTTCTCATGCTCGTCCACTTAAAGCTACTTAAAGCCCCATGCAGCGCATGGGCAATGTATAGATAGATGTACACATAGATCGCTTATTGAATATACCAACATGCATTCAATTAAACCTCAACCAGCAATGAGTTCGCTCAGAAGCGTAGGGCAAAAAGGCTCCACTTCGCATCAGCATCAAATCAAGGGCGGAACTTTAGGACAAGTGCGCCAAGTGCAGCTAGTCCAAATTAACTCAGTCTAGCTTGCTTTGTAGATGAGCCTTAGTAGGCCTTGCTATTGGATTCAAGGCTTACTATCTATTCGACTGTACGTGAGCACTGAAGGGCCTGGTGAAGTCAAATGTGGTATTCTTTCTTGTAGAATCTTTAGTTCGGTGTACTTTTTATGGTCCTTTATCCGAATCTTTCCTTGAGCCGTAAGGAAATCAAGCGGAGCATCCGCTATCCGGAGTCAATTCAACCAAGTTATGTACATTAGGGTGCATTGTGGTTATGCACCATGAGCTCCATATTGTCTGCCTCAGGCAGCACACCCGCCACCATTGACAACCAAGGGATTAGGAATGGAGATGGAAATCCTGGTTCATTATGTTCATGACTGTGAACCGCCGAGTAGCTCACTGTTGGTACCAAATCCAACTAACCTCGTAGAGTATACAGAGAGGACAGCCCTGGGTTCATTTAGATCCTGAACTCTGAAACCCGTTGACGCGTCCTAGTGAAACTTTAAGGGTCCACTGCCGGTGCCTGAGATAACCGCTGCGAGGACACTGTGGCGAAGCCCGGGAAATGGAATTGACCATTCTGACTGGTTCATCGCAGCTGTCAGGCCCCTGGTTATGGTGTTATTTTTGTGAATCATGGTGAAAATCGGAGATCGGAGCACGGAATAGAATTGAGCAAGAATAAAATTGGGGGCTTCAAAGGTTTAATTGATTCTCTTTTGGATCGGCCTTATTCGTTCCTCAACGAAAAAAGAAAAAAAAAAAAAATCCTCTCGGAACTCAAACGCCTCCGACAACTTCACTCCTCCCTCATAATCCATTCTCTTCACAGCCCACGAGCCTTGGGCCCTTTTATCCTAGACCCTAGAATATTCCTTGTGCCCTTCAAAACCCTTTCTCTCGCTATCATTATTTTATGATCATGATCGTTTGAGCGCAGCGGAGAAACTGATCCCCTGTCCATCCCCACACCCCAAAGACACGCCAGTCCCGCAGCGCCACAGGAGACAACTAGATCCTCTGCAGGATCTCAATTTCAAAGAGCATCCTGCCCCTGAATCAAGAACAAGAACGATCAGCACAATACTCGTTGCCAACTTCTCATCCCACTCAATACCTCGTCGCCATGTCTCTCCTCTGGGTCCTGAGCAGCATCGTTCGCTGGGTGCGCTTGAAGATCTACCAGTACGAGGTCACCTTCGCCATCTACATGCTTACCTCGACCGAAAAGTTCATCTTTAGTATGATCTCTCTCCCCGCTCTCCTTCTTACCACCTCCTATTACCACTGCCCGAGCAACACTAACATCGTGTGATTATAGACTCCCTCCTTCTCACCCTCATAACCATGATCGGTATTGGCATCTACGTTTACCTTCCTGACCACCTTCGCACAATCTACGGCCATATGTATTACTATTATGCCGGCGAGCGGCCTTTCATGTCCGGGCGCCTCACGTCGATGAGTTCCGTTTTCGGCGAAGCAACCCCAACCCTCGATATTCTCTACGATACAGCGAAAGCCGCCGCCGCAACTGCCACCGAGCGGTTGGGCGAATTATAACATGCGACCGTAATTGATGCACGATGCCTTTGGTAATGGGTGATAAGTTGTGCAGGATTGTTTTACAAAGTGGGTTGGCGTTCCTTGGGGTATCTTGCATTGGTGGAAGACGAGTGGCACTCGTCATCAAATCATTGACTTCTACTAATGTCTGTGCATTCTTGTCTCGTCTCCTGTTCTCCAGCCGGCGCATCCTAGGCGTTTCTGGGTCTTTTTCCTTCTCTTCTCAAAGTTGCCGCTTCCCTTGAATTCCCGGTGGACTTTGCATCTTGTTCGGGGGGATCCCATTGGGGAAATGCGTGCATACCGGTTATTCTTACGGTGAAATTACACTGCTTTTTTTGCCTTTTCTATTTCCACTGTGGAATATTATTACTTATGACATTGATGCTGAACAAGCAGGTTGTGTGGGGGCAGGACGCTCGGATACTTGGCCTCTAGAGCAGTGTTCCACTTTTCCATGCAATCATACCTCTGCTTGAATTGGTGGTTTGGATAATCTTGCACATAATTTGCTGGACAGGACTTTGAGAAACAAAGCCTGATCCCTATCTAATAATAATAATCAAGTATATGAATGAGAATCAAGACACGATACAAATCATGAATTAAATCATAATCAAATGAAAAACCCCAAATACCAGTCTTGGATACTGTACAATTGAATTGGTGAAAGTATTTCCCCACCCAAACGCCTTATATGCCAACAGAGTAGAGCGTGATATGTTACAAATCATTCCCCAAATTGCGAGTCCGTCGGATACCGGTGTCCCAGTTGAGCGATATAGTACTACTCAGACTACCCTCTCCATTATAAACGGGAAACATCGCTTGATCTCAACCTAAAAGTCTAGCATGTCGACTATTGCTGACTGTTTAACTCTGTTTGAGCCTGAGCTTGAACCTGAACCTGTTGCGCCTGCAAAGCCGCAAGCTCCCGCTCCCGTTTCTCGCGCTTAATAGACTCCACCATGCGCATACGCGAAAGCTCTTTATCAATTTCCTCCTTATCAATCGGGATTTTATGCGATTGCTCCGCGGTAGGCCAGAATCCCTTCACGCTAAAGCGGTCGTCGAGGTTTGTTCCGAAGTAGTACATCCAGCCGATCGGGAAGAGGACGTACATGCCGAACTGGGGGTATAAATTAGCGCGGCTCAAGAAGTGAATGCATGGATTTGGAGATCTCATGTGCAAAATGGTTGAAATGCGTCTGCAGTTGCGGCAGAGATTGGAAAGATGGGTTGTGAATATTCGATATTCAAGATTCGGCTCTTACCTTGAAGACTTCCAGGTTTCCACCCTGGAGTCGGCGGAGGAATGAGGACATTTTAGGTTGATGGGCTTTGCTGCCTCGCGGTTGATAGCGTGGGAAGGAGCCGGTAGGATGAGTGGGCTTGAGTTCAAACGTTGGTCGTTAACCTGGCACGCAGTCTCAAATTAACATTTGCATGCAATGAATGGGCTGATTATCATTTGTCTGGTTTGCATCCGAAGATTACTCATCCTCCACTCCCAATTTGCAAGGCACCAATTAATAATGCCTGAGGCTTCAATCATTAATCAAAGAAGCAATGTCACCTGACTACCCGCGGGCCTCGGCTTGTTGTTCCCCGCAAAGACCATCATTGGAGCAACTCGCCTGGGGGCCATAGCATCCTGTTGTAGTTCCATTTACATCCTCGGCCCCCATAGGAAGCTCTTCCAATGTGGGTTATTTTAAACAAGCCAATGTCCCAAAATTGAAAGATCCCATCGAATCCAAACACACCCCAAACATGTCCAACGAAGAAGTTATCACCATCTCCTACCAAGATCGCATTGCGATCGTCACCCTTAACCGCCCTAAGAAACTCAACGCTCTTAACGGAGACCTATACTACCGCCTCGCCGAACGTCTCCAAGAAATTGACCAGCGAGATGATATTTACATAACTGTCCTGACCGGCACCGGCCGGTTCTTCTCAGCGTAAGTCCATCAACTGTCACAACATGTAATCCAGACTAACATTCCTCTACCTAGTGGCGCGGACGTATCCATGCCCCGAGTAGACGTTGGAGAAGACGCATCCCCTCGTCGCAATTTAGCCCGGAGCTTCGTCGCCAACAATATTGACGTCACCCGCACTTTCTACAACCACAGCAAAATCCTGGTAGTAGCATTGAACGGACCCGCTGTCGGCCTCTCAGCCGCTCTAGTAGCGCACGCAGACTTTATCTACGCGGCACCACACGCATTCATTCTGACACCATTCTCATCTATTGGTCTTGTTGCTGAAGGTGGCGCGAGCAAGACTTTCGTTGAGCGATTGGGCATTGCAAAGGCGAACGAGGCACTAATCATGTCCAAGCGAATCACATGTGATGAGCTTGTGAGCACCGGATTCGTGAACAAGGTTGTCAAGGCGGATTCTGGCAAGTCGGATGATTCAGACGGTTTCTTGAAAAATGTCCTGGTTGAAGTCGAGGAGCGTTTGGGAACACATTTGAACCAGACGAGCTTGTTGAAAATTAAGGAGCTTGTTCGGCGGCCTGGTCGAGAGGCCTTGGACCGCCAGAATGGGGTTGAGGCCTTCATGGGCTTGGAGAGATTCATGAGTGGGGAGCCACAGGCCGAGTTTCAGAAGTTGGCTTCTGGACAGAAGAAGCATAAGCTTTAGATGGGAAAATTACCTAGAAGTCTTTAGACTGAATGGAACATTTGTACATATGGGTTCATGAAATCCCAAGATTGACAGTATATTGTAATTTCGCATCAACTTCAAGTGATTGCAATTCGGAAGCAAGCGTGTTCCTGTTATCTGTGCATCTATCCAGGTCTTCCTTTTGTTAATATGTCCACCAAACCACTCGATTTACCACGAAACGCCAGTTCAACTCCTTTTATGCGCATGGAGAGGTTACTCTGAATCACTACTGTCGTCCTGCTGTCCTTGCATCTGCCTTGCCAGAATCTCCTGCCACTTCCCCATGAATTCACTCATGCCACCAGAACCAGCGAGTGAGGCATCAACCAAGTCTTTCGGTACTTTATGGGCGGAGTATTGTGGAGTGGAGAACTGATACGCCTCGGGGTCATTCTTCTTCACAAGACGGACCTCAGGCAGGAAGGGAGCAAGATCATCGTCTCCTTCTGTAGTCTTTTCCTCTTCCTCTTCGTCATCCTCCGTTTCGTCATTAATCTCCTGAACGGCCCCATTCACCTCTTCAGAGGTCATGATGCTTCCGTCCTGAAGGGAGATCCGAACAAAGCCGCCCTCCACGCCAGAATCATCCTCCTCTTCTTCAAATCCGATGGGGTCTTTCATGCGCAGGATTTCTAGCCAGCTGAAAAGAAGTGAGTCTGTCCGTTGGGCCCATGGATTGATGTCAATCAACCAAACGCGCTGATGTGGCGCGGGAACATATACATCAAAAACGAAGTTTGGATCCGGGAAAGTATCGCGCAGTTTCTCATCAAAGAAATCCTGAATCCGATCGCGGAACATATCGCGCATATCGAAAAGGAAGTCGAAGTAGTTCTGCTCACGCTGACACATACACAAGAGTTTTCGGTTGCGAACAAAGCATCGGAATTCAAGCGAAGGGTTGAAATTTACATATTTGCGGAGAACAAGGTGATACGGAACTTCCGGGATAGGCGAGTCCACTACCTCGCCACTTTCATGTCCGTCGGCGGTGGTGTGATCAGGAACACAGTCATCAAAGGGGTGCTCAAGGTCGTGAGTAATAAAATCACTGCTTTTGAGCAGGAGATAAATGTCGTTAGGCGTAGCACATTTTGTGTCGTTGGTGGCGGACATGAAGGTCGCATCCTTTGGGGCACTCCAGTTCAATTTTGGAGTTACTTTGCCAAATTCGGTAATTGTGCTCTTAATTTGAGCATGCAGGTCTGCCCATTCTTCTGATGGGTTTTCCGCTTCATCGCCAGAGTCCGAGAATGTATCAAGGTGGTCATCATCTCTTGGAGGGGTGGGTTCAGGTGGGAGGACAATGCCGTCAGCGCGGAGATAAGAGATGAATTGTGGTGGAAGGGGAATCACTCGTGATTTGGGCGCAAGAGTACGGTAACTGGTATATAATCATGTCAGCTCCATATCATGGTTTTCGCAAGGTTTTCCTTCATACCGAGCATGCCAGTCATGGTATGAGCAATGTAGGATGTGAGAATATGTAACTGGTGGGAAAGGCAGTCGATCTGGGAGATCGTTTGATGATGACGCTTCAGCGACAGGCGCTTCCGCTGGTAACGCGTCTGAGTCCATCAGAGGCATATCAAGTCCGTGTAATCACTTGCTATTTCAAAAGAAACCTTGAAGTAGACAATGAATCATGGTGGGGCTTTTCTTTTTTGAGTCACGCGCTGATAACGATAGATGACATAAGCAGGCGCATACCCAAGACTTAGAACGTAGTTGACAGTTAAGACCAAATTGTCCGATAGTGAAGCGTAACTTTCCCCACGCATTGTCCAGTATGGCTCCAGAGGCTCCGGATCCACAGAGCCTGAAATCATGGGCAGATGCATTCCAGTATCCGATTCCTACGGTTCGCCGTGTGGAACAGGAACTGCGTCGGGACATTGCGAGTAATAAGGAGAAGCTCCGAGCTCTCGTGGGGTAAGTTGCTTGCTGGAATGTGGTCATTACAGACAAGAACACTGACCGTGCTGAATTAAAGGACCCGATACCGAGAGCTCGTCGGAACTGCTGAGACTATCGTTACAATGAATACGGAGATCAAGGAGGTTGAGACGATTCTGGCGGATGTTGGACGTCGATGTAACCCGCACTTGGTGGAGAAGAAACATGTTTACGCGCGACATATGAAGAGCGAAGCGAAAGATAAAGGTATGGGCATTGTAGCACGGCTATGAATCAGTACGCACGGCATGTACTCTATATTCAATTGCTAACGTCTTGCGCCAGATGCGGACAAGCATTCTTTCGGCGCGCAGCTCGCTTTACTTCACCGATGCACAACTTCCATTTCACGACTTCTACGCAGACGCGCCTCCTTACTCCTTATTGCGAAAATCATTGCCATATCTCGCGTACTGCACAGCACTTTATCCAAGCACAAGTCAACTCCACCATTTCTCGATGACCTTCATAGTCAGCTGGTGTCGCTCCGGGAAACACTTATAAAAAGGATTAACAAGCGCCTGGGCTCGGTGAATGCAACGGAAGAAAGTATAACAGAGTCCTTGGCTGCATTCTGTTTGGTCACGAATTCTTCTTCCGATGATGCCATCCACAAATTCCACCAAAGACGTCTTGATGTGATCATCAATCAGCTTGAATCATCGCCGCAGAACATTCCCAAGGCTTTACTACTGTTCATTCATACACTTCAGACTTCCAAGACCCTTCGCTCTCGACAATTCTCTGATGTGCTTTCTAAGCTCAAATCAAAACCGATACTCTTAGATCCCGAGGTCCGTCACTTAGATGGCCTCGAAATTGAAGTCCTAGGCCGCTGGGCAGCTCCTGAAGTCAACAATTTTACTCCATGGATCAAGCTGAGCGAATTAAACCGGATCGAAGGTGTGGAATCAATAAAGACATGGTCCTCTGAGGCATTTACAACTTTGTCGGAGGGTTGTGACAAGAGCTTAGCCAGCAGCAATGACTTTTCTGAACTGCTTACTCTGCGTACCGAGACTATTGAGCTTTGGCTGTCATCATGGGGCTCAACAATTACCCATGGCTCTGCAGATATCCTGGAGCGCCTCCGCACTTTATTCAACGGTCATATCAAGCGAGTGGTATCCTCGCAAGTTCAACTTGTTAAGGAAATCGGAACTCAGATCTCTTCAAGTATCTCTGATTGGGATATCGCACATCATGCTTCTAATGGCTCCCTTTGGGACTCCGATTTGATCACAGCAGACTTCTCGGATGGGGCAACATCATTCAAGGAAATAGTAGCCGATAGACTACTTGGCCGCGATAGCGACGTATCTGCTGTTCTCAATAAATATCAGAGTTGGCTTTCTGCAATTGAAGAAAGAAACGAGTCTATAGATTCGCTACGTCGTTTGAGATGGACTGATGTCCTCGTCGGCGGCGAAGTCGACGACGACGATATCGACATCACGCCTAGTTTGAACGATCACGACCCCAAGATTCTATCCGATTCCCTCCACTCGGCGGTCAGCGAAGCATTCAACTCGCTCGAAACGTCATTTCACGAGGCATTTGAGGCCTTTGGAAGTACCCATCAAAGTGCAAAGGCAATTTTTCTTCTCCGGCTCGTGCGTCTCGTGCGCCGGGATTCCCCATCATCTTTCGTCCCACAGGGCTTTTTGTTTGCCAATTCAATAGTCCTCAAATTACAGACACTATTGGCAGCCCATATTGTTACGCAGAGTAATTCTTTCGCTGTCGTATCGCCACTCAAGACCTTTGCGGACTCTAATAAATTAAGGTTGGTTCCTGGCCGCTCACTTTGGGAAGGTGAACCGTCCGCACCGGTACAGCCTTCTCCAAGCACATTCAAATTCCTTCGGAATTTGACTGCTACCTTGAATGAAAGTGGGTCTGATTTGTGGGATCCATCCACCGTCAAAATATTGAAGAGCGAATTGCATCAGAAATTGGGAGTTTCTATCGGGTCTACTCTGAATGAGATAGATGCCTGGCATGTTGCAAGAAAACCCGTAGCAGACACTTCCAATACAGACGAGGGTGACAAAGAAAGTGACAAGGAGGACGAGGCAGCCAAAGAAGATCCCGCAGCTGAGAACACAGAATCTAATACTGGGGAAGCAGATACATCTCAAATAGATATTCAGCGGGATTGGAAGATCCAACTACTTTTCGACACAATATACCTAGCAAACATGCTTGGTGACCCGACTACCCAGCTGGCTGGTGTCATTGAGCGAGCCCAAAAGAGCGCGGACCTAAGTACAGAAGCTGTCAAAAGTATTCATCAGGGTGCTGCAGAGTATTGGAAACGGACAGAGTTGTTGTTTGGTCTGTTGGCGAATCGCCAGTGACTCCATCATGTAGATAGACCGCATTCGCCTTTCTATCTTGATAGCACGTCTAGACGTCATACAACTGAATTTTTTATTTTTTATTTATTTTTTTTGTTTTTGCCCCTCTTCTTTCTTTCTTTCTTCTTTTGAAGTATGAAAAGCTAAGTTCAAATTCAAACAATACTTAGAAACCTTGGAAACTCTGCATGGCATCAGCCTGCATGTCCACTTCCATTAATCATCTGGCTAGGCTAATCTACCTGTGGCACGATCTCACAATCTAACTAGGGTTCGTTCTTTCTCTTGCTTCGATTTTGTAATTTTTTTGGTCGCATCACCCATGCCGCTTTCCTTCTTGTCTAACCCTAAAAGTTCCTCAGCGAAGAGTCCCGACACGTTCTCGAATCACATCTAGATTTTGAACCAGTGTGGCCAGCGTCCGTTCGTGATCCCGGAAGTCACCATCAAATGAACTAGAGTGTAGAACCTGCAAGTGCTGACCAAGACCCTTGACAGTCAAAAGGTCATCCAGGACGGGAAACTTCTGCTCAACTGGAAGCAGCATAGCATGAATATCCTCCAGCTCATCTAGGTCGATCGCAGATACGTCGTCCAACTGAACTTTCAATTTAGCCTTGATTCGCTGAAAATCGGCGCGAGCATTCTCTAGGTCAACCATAAGGGGCAAAGCGGAGAAGATTCGTTTGCGAGCTTGGATGCGACAGGTAATTATCGCGCTTTTGAGACTAGGCGGGGGCTCGGTCCATTTCTCTTCCATAACTTTGAACAAATCTTCGACCAGTCGCCCTTCCACGCTTTCTCGTGCCCGGCGATGCTCATCAGAAATTCTGAGGTTACGCCGCCAGCGCTGCTGCAGCTTGCAAATCAACTCAATCTCCCGAGTTGTCAGATCATAATCATCTTCAGTATCTGTCCAAGAGCAAGCCATTTCTCTTTCAGAAAGCGAGACTGCGAGAACATCACTGAGGCTCATGGGTTCGTGACCTGCCAAAAAACTGGAGAGAGTTGGGGGACATCCTTCATATTCCACGAGGGTAACCACCTGCAAATGATCCTTCTTGTTGTATTTGTCATACTGTTCTATGACTGAGCGTACAAGTTGTTTTTGGCCCCCAGGAAGATTGAATTGGTGAGGGAGAACAAATAGCAATATCTGTTTGAACATACCCAATGTTAGTAAGTCAAACGAATATATCACTTGCGAATAAATGAGACAGCCAGCAATACCTCTCTAATTCGATGCAAAAGCTCTTTAGTTCCAAGTGGTTCACTTGGATAAGAGACAACATTCAACACAATTGTAGTGAAATAGTCGAAGAGGCGCTTCTTGATGATGTCCACCGTGATGGGGCTGCGATTCATACTTTTGAATTGAAATTTACCGGCAGTTGCTGCGGCCAGCGTACCCCTTATGAGCCTGCAAAATGCTGCAATCATTCTGTTCAAGCAGTAAGTGAACTCGCGGCGCTCGATATCCGTCGTTTCTAGCAGTGCCTTGTCTGGATTGTTCATAATCAAAGGCAGATGTTGAATACACCAAGACCAAGGCAGTACTATGGCATTGAACGGCCTAATCCTGCACATCTGATAAAAATAAATAAATAAATAAATTAGTTTTCGAGAGAAGCTGGCACAGAGATTGTCAACTTACAATGAAAGTCGTCATGAGCTCCATGACAGAAATGAAAGAAAAAAAGTGTGACACAGCTGCTGTACTCATTTCATCAATCGTGCCAAATAGGGGTGGAATTTGATCAAGCTAAAAGAAATTAGGGTTTTTGGATAATCACTAGTTTTGATGGGAACTTACGAAATCTTGCGATTTGTATCTGCTCATGGCCAAACGAATTTGCGAAATTTGACCCAGAGCCAGAATGGCTAATCTCAGTGAACGAGTGGAATCTGTATTGCTCAGAAGAATATTCCGACTTTTTCCAAAAAATCTTCGACGATAGCGGAAAAACACATCGTTACCTAAATAAAAGTTTCGGTCAGATCTTATTCAGCGCCATAGGGTTCGAGGATCCCATATGGGAGATAGCAGCGAGCAGAATAGATAAGAAACATCCATAAACGGCATAATAGATAGTAAGAGTGGTCGTAGAAGGGACCCAGGACTTGACTTTGTAAGCGATAGTATTAAGCCACGGATTTTCCATTTCTCGCCAAGGCTTAAAATACCGCGATGGCTCTTTCTCACTGGCCCCTATCACGTCCCGTATCCTGCATTCCTATCAGGGAGACTTACCCAATATCTGCGCCAGTTGTAGTTGCTCCAGACAGCCAGTGAATGTGCAAGCTTTAAACCAGTCTCGTTGCATCAAATGAAACAAAAGATCTTCAACAGCGGCCACTGTTGCTTTCCATTGAGCATCTTTAAGGAGACTTTTCCTGGTCATCAAAATTGCTGTGTAAGATTGGTCTGCTGAGCTGATGAAACCCAGCTCCGCAGCTAATTTCTGTACCCAATTTCGCCCTTTAGGAATAGGTTAGCACTGATACATTATCGAATTGGAAACCAACTTACTGCGACCAAGAAACGTTGCTCTGAATGAGGCTTCGGGCATCAGATTATGGGGGGCATAGAGTGTTGAGACTTTGGCGATGACTTCGACGATTCTCACCAAAAACTTTTTGGTCAATCTTGATAGTATGAAATGATCCTGGGATACTTTGAACTTACATCCATTCTTGCTTGACATTCTTCAGTATTTGGCATCTTGTGGGCAAATGCGCAGGCCCCCGGTCGTTGTCGGTAGCAAGATCCTAAAGACATAAGTTGCCCGCGCAAGCAAACGGGTCACATAATGCTTACCTCTCATGATGAAATGAACACAAGCTTTGTTGAAATGTTCATCTAGAGTTCCTTGTGCATGTTTCAGGAAAGCAGTAAATGCATCGGAAAACTTTGTACGAATCCATTTCTTTCCCAATTGTAGCACTTCTTCTTGAGTCATGCCCGTGATCCGATAGACGTTTTTGATCGGCGAATAGTCGAACAGCTGGATTTGAGAGGGCCTAGATGGGTGAATGTAGATCCCCAAAAAAAGCAAGAGGGGCTTTTTAATCCTTTCATCTCGAGATTCCAGCTTCTCAATTACTTTCGCGGCGCCGATAATTGCTTCAGGTGATAGATTGACACTGCTGTTCCGCCTGAAGATGCTACCATGACCTTCGTCGAAGATAAGGAACTTTTTAAATGTGTTAGATATCAAATTAAAAAAGGAAAATGGGTGCCGAACTCACAGATAGGGAAATGAAGTCTCTGAGCCAGCCATCATCCAGTGCATGGAGGTTAGGTTGATCTTGCTGAGCTGAGTAGCCATCTAAAATTTTTAGCGCAATTAACCACTGGCTCAGACAGGCTTCCAGATAGGTTCCTTCCGCGGGATTGATCAGATTCTCATTCAGCAGCTCAGTGTTTGACTTGAAGTGGCCCGAGTGGCAGAGTATCTGCTCAGCCAAAAAGTAATTCAAAATGCTTTCTGCGACAGTCTTATCAACGTGCTGCAGCAAGTCATATTGGAAAAGGGTCATCATAGCAGTCATTATGTTCCCCATAAGAAGCGATGTCTCGCAATATTGCACCCATTGCTCCTGAACTTTGTAAAAAGCGCAAAGCTGCTCAAACATTTCAAATTCGATGAAGAACTCAACTTTTTTCTCATTACTACCCAGAAGATTGATGGTGCTTTCTCTTAACTCAGGCTGAATGCGGCCTTGTTTCAGGAGAATGTTGAGTAGGCGTGAATACCGATGGAAAATATTAGGCTTCAGAAGAGACCGGTTCCTAAGATGAAGTTAGCGGTGCCCGATTGCAGATCAAACAATGACCCACGTTTCGATATAACCGACGACCAAGCCGAATTGCTCCCCTCGTTGCAATACTTCCACAGCCTGTTCATATTTTTCCTGTGAGTGGAAGCAGTCTGAAGCCTGGGCAAAATGGCCACCCCTCTCGAAGAGCTCAGCGGCCAGGTCGAGTCGACCCTTTTCTTTCCACAGTTCTATTTTTGATATTCAGTATTTCCATAACGAGGTAAAGATGTGATAAGAAACCGACCTGCAGCTTTGTCGTATCTTCCAAGCCCCAAGAAGCAATTAGCGGCTTCAGACCAACGCCCAATCCCGAGAAATAGGGATATAGCCTTGGTATAGTTCTCAGAAAACCCATCCTGATCACTTGCTGCTCGGCATGAACGGCCTTCTTGCTCGAATAAAAGAGCCTGCGCATGTGCTATTCCCTCTGCGTCATCTGCTTTCTTGAAGCAGAACAGAGCCTATTTCAAAATCCATTAGAACGAAGAACGGGGATTGAGACCTTATTAGAATCGAGAGCAAGAAGTTACATCTGCATAGTTCTTCTGTTGCAACAGATGTATTGCCCGCTTCATCCACCTGTCAGGATCTACAGAGCCACCAGCACGTAGAAGACCGATCTTCTCAGCGACCTAGAGATTTGTAAGCAAAACAAATTTGCGTTTTCAATATGACGATCGAACCTACATTCTTGTGGCCTTTTCTCACACAATCGACGAGATCTGAGCTTCCGCTGGCATCAAGGGCCTTTAGAATTGGATCAATTCCATTGTCTAAGGTTTCCATAAACCATAGCTGGCGGCGTGCTCTTGTGACTGCAACGTACAGGTGCTTTAATATGTAGTTAATAACCTTGAAATCACCAATTTAGTACAGTTAGAATCCTTACCTTGAGCTCAGAGCAAAGTGCCTATGTAAACAGAGAGTCAGTGCAAAGCTCGTGTAATCTTGAAAGATTCAAAGAACTTACCGCGTTTTTGTGAGCGTCAAAAGAATTTCCAGTAGATGATAGAATATGCAGGCAGCGGTAGTTGCTCCCTAGCCCACTGCCCCCAAAGAAGTCGTAGATGAGCACATCTTCGAACTCCATGCCTTTACTCTCCAGTATTGTCATGACAAGAGCCATCTCTCCAATCTGGGCCTGTAGTCGGTCTTTTGATGCACTGTCTCGAACCAGAATCACTTGCTCAGCGCCGAAGTCGGCTACCTGATCATTCAATTTGACCAGGCCAATCATTTTGGCGGATAAAATTGAGGCATCGAATCCAGCTAACGAGAATGGTCAGATGGAAAGTCATACGCTGACCGAACATGGGAGACGATACCGAAAACCAATGGCCTTGGACCCCTGATCTCGCCGACCTCAGGATCTAACCTATCAATTGTCTCAGGAAATCCTATTTGAGGGGGTCAGCGAGTAAGCAGAAGGGAGAATGATCAAACGGCAGTCAAACCATTCCAAAGTAATTGCATCACCCATGAGGCAAAACTCAAAATTCCTTGGTGAGAGCGATAATTTTTTGCTAGCGTGAATTGAGTCGGTCTAGGAATGTCAGCTTGATTCGGTCTCTTTGCAATGATCTCATAGTGTTCGTAAAATAGAGCCTTGGTTTCAGGGAAACGAAATGCTGAATCTTTTGAGATGCATTGCGCGGTATCCCCCGCTGATTTATCATTAGTGGTGAGAGTTTCACTTGTATGCTTTAGAGTCTTACCCAAATGAATTCCACGAGCATCACGCAGACAGCTCAATAGAAGCATGACGTCTGGACACCGCAAATCCTGAATTTCTAGAAAAACATCAGTACTGACAAATTGGAAAATAGGCGTACAAATGTACCGTCCACATAGATTTCATCAAAGCAACGACAAATCAAGTTGGCGAGATCCGGAGTTGACTTCAGAGCCTTGAGAATAAGGTTAACGCGATCAAGCTCATCAATCTGATTTCGCCCTTTTTTGATACGCTCGTATCGATCAAAGGCCTCAAAAATCTTTTGGCGGTCCCCTTCAAGGCTGAATGCAGGCGATATCTTCGAGTTCTTGGACAGATACTCGGCACGCGCAAGCGGCTCCAAGCCTTTTGCTGCAGCATTTGACCCTTTGATAACGCCCATAATCTCTGCAAATAGCAGTTCGGGGGAACATGCCACAGGAGTAATGCCAGATAAGCTACTCCAATATTCTGTCTTGAAGACGTGGAAGTCTACAATTTTCGTTCCATCCAGTTCTTGAAGCTCAGGTGCCTTTTTGGTAGACATTGCTTGTTTCTTTTTAGAACTGTGGCTCTCTTCCAGGAAGTCTTGTCGATCAGCTCGCCTGTAAAAAATTAGATGATTTGTGCTAAATTTGTGAAAGGGGCTTTAAGGAGGGTTTAAGAGTGATTTTTACCTGAAAGTGCTTTCAAGAAGATCAAGAAACTCGTCATATGAGCAAACAAATGGAAATTCTTCGTCCCTAATAGCAAAAATCGAAACTGGCTTCTCAACACTTGAATCCACAGTCGGAGCACTGCCGCCTTGATTGGTTATCAAGCTCCTTGCATAGGCCTGAAGTTTTGCAGCTAGAAATGGCGAACGAGTCAAAAGAAGCTATTTGTGTCAGAAAGTAAAATTATCCAATTTTTTATCCAAATCTTTCTGAGCCTTACCTGACGAGGACATGTAGCACTGGGTACTTTCTGTGCAGCTTGATATCTGGCGAGAATTTTAAAGAGAAGACAAGTTGTTTTGCCCGTGCCGCTCCTACCTAGAATCAGACTTGCACTGCCGAAATGACTGATAATCTCCCATTCTTCAGGGGACAAGTCAAATGGAAACTCTTCCTGTCCGGTAGTTCCCTGGATACACCGAAGCAGCGACTCCGTGACGTTGTAGAAACGATCTAGATATAAAATATGAGTTATTATCTCAAAACTACATCATAAGATCTTGCTGTGTATCGGGATACTATGAAGAACTTACTAGATGTCTCAAGTGGTACTTGATCAGCCATTGAAACGAGAACGTGTTTTGTGTGTGACACGCCTCGTGTGATTGACTTGTAGCGGTTTGGAAGTCTGGTACCGTCAGGCTGGCGTACTGGGGGCTCCTTGCAGATTTGTACAATGTCGTCACAATAGCTATCTTGCACTTCAATGATGTGCTCAATGGAATTTTTAATCTTCATAAAAGAATTGCGTTAGTCATTGAAATCCCATGGGAGGAATTTGGTCGGGCATACATCTTCAGTGGATGTAACAATTCTCCATACTGAGAGTAGACAAGTCAGCGCAAATGTCTCTTGGTTTTTTCTGTTTGCAGTTGACTATACCTTTGACAATATGCTGTTGAACCCAGGGAAGCTCTTCATAGTATCCCACATCCACTTGCCAAAGTATCGAAACTGAGTCATTTACGTGAACTCGAACAATTGGAACTCGCATCTGCTGCCGCTGCTTGGCGGTTCCCACGGGCTGAGAAAGTTTAGACCATTTACCAGTGGCTAGCCGGCGCAGTTTATGATCAACTGGAGCAAACTCCCCTGTAACTTGTGAGCTCGCATTATACGAAATTCCTCTCGGTATTATGATACTTACCGGCGCGGGCAAGTTTTTTCGCGCTCTTCAGGGCAAATTCTGATAGCACGACTTTCCAAGCCCCGACGCGTTTTCCGAAGAAATCAATCTCAACTGGGGTGTTCAAATCGAAATTCTGGGAGATCTGAAGAAACGTGTTATCGCTAAACGTCATTCCCGTTCCAGTGAGTCTTTCCTGGCACAGTCTGCAAGGAAGGGTTGCGAGGACATCGCGCATGAGTTGAGGAACGACCTCCATATGTAGACGAACGATCAACTGACTCATAGCACCTACTGAATGTACTTGAGACATTCCAAGATCTTCCAGGCTCTTTCTGATTGATTCTGATACGACAAACTCTTTTGGAAGTTCACGTCCAGTAGCATTAGTCTTTTTGTCATCCTCGCCGAGGACTTTCATTACTCTAAGCGGATGAAAATTTTCCTTTGACTTTGCTTCCTGGCTTCTTTTATCTGCCAGTTGAATCTCATTTTGTAGATCTTGGATGAGTTGTTGAACCAATTTCCATTTCTCGCGCGCTGGGTCGATTCCATGGTCGGCTATGCAGATATCACACATGTTGATAAGAGTTTCTGTCATGGCCATGTAACGAACATCATCGAGGTAAGTTCGCTTCGAGAAAAGCCATTTCTTCAAAACTATGCAGTGTTTTCCATCAGCCAGTAGATGTAGAAAGAGCGGTCTGTAGGATAACAACATAATCGCGATTTGCTTAAGATAAGAAGTGGGACTTTCAATGACGAGTGGAAGGGCCGCACCAGTGAGTTTGACCGACTGAGAGAGGGAGAGGACGGTCTCCTCCTTGTTTACGAGAGGTGTAACGATGCTCTTGAAAACTTGTTCGGCAATTGGGGATGAAAGATTGCTGATTTTCAAGATTTCGAAGGCTTTCTCCAAGCGAGCGAGC
Source organism: Talaromyces sp. PF30-5 (assembly GCA_023626375.1). NCBI lineage: Eukaryota > Fungi > Ascomycota > Eurotiomycetes > Eurotiales > Trichocomaceae > Talaromyces > Talaromyces sp. PF30-5. The sequence continues at coordinate 484,186 of JAMAGU010000001.1, forward strand.
GTACGATCAGGGTGGAGGACAAATAAGTCACGGAGCGACTCCTCTTGCAAGGCAGCCGGGAGGCTATCATAGTACTGTTCGATCTTTGAAAGAGCATGGTTAAACTCATGCAGAGCAGGATTGTCATCACGGAAAAGCAATGATGTGAGAGGGGTCTGTAGGGCCATTGTTGTAGCTAGCAACTTCGTTGTTTACAGCGTGTGTGTCGCGAGAAATTGACGTTGGCGGGCCAGTGGCCAAATTGAAAGAAAAACTTGAAGCAGATCCGAGAAAAAGATAGAACGCGTCGAGTGAAAGCTCGGATGTCACTCAAGTGCTGTGGTTTGAAACGGGTTCTAAGAAACGAGGAGGAGGGAGAGTGAGAGAGGGAAGTGTCAGGTCAGGCAATGTCAACAGCTCTGGGGCCCCCTGAGCTCCCGAGCTCCCAAGAAGGATAAACACTACTGTCAAATTACCACAGAGAGTGTCACATCCATATTTATGTGGTTATCAGAGCAAAATGATAATTCTTGGTACTGAGTTACTTGAGAAGGAGAATTCTCCATACATAGTATTCAAGTACATGAGCTGGATTCTAAAACTATGTACTACGTACTAGGAAACAGATACCATGTACGGCCTAAGGCTGGAGTTTTGGGGATTTCTATAGGCAATTTGGACGGGTCTATCAAATATCTATATATACGCCAGCTATTGATCTGGATTTGCCGTAATACATTTCGACGTGTCTTTGGACGTGCATGTGCCACTGGCAGTCTACGAATTTGGACGTCTTTCGATATGCGGGTCGACGTGCCTTCCAAGGTTTGCCACATATTTACTAGTAAACGGGGTTACCAACGCTGATATGGATTACAATGTGGATTTGCTATATCTTTAGACATATAATTAGAGCTTCCATAGATACCTAGTGATTATGAATAATTATATATTTATCTATAAGGGTATTATCAGTACCAGTAGTATAATATAAATCTATAGAATACGCCCATAATACCTAGGTAGGAGATCCTCAATCTTGGAACTCAGTATCAATACTACATATCTCTGTACCAACTACCATATCAACACCATATCAACACCACCCTCTCTTATTTGGTCGGTCACATTAAAAACATATCTTATTTTACTGTCTAAATTTTCAAACTAACATCATAGGTCGAATGGCTTTTTTTTTTGGAAATACTTCATAATAACAATACCTTCTTTTGTTTTTTGCTTTTTAAGCTACACGGCTATCTTGTTTGGCATAGTATTTCTTGAAACCTTCCATTAAGTCGAGATAGGATTTGCAACCCCCCATAATCCGCCATTGATACTCATGACATAAATGAGAGCGAACACAGGTGCAAGAATCAATAAAATACAGCATATATGTAGTGATATTCTAGTCATGATTGAGCCTGAGACGGCCGATCGCTCCCACATTGATTAGGATTCATAACCACACTGTTTTTGTTAACTGCCATGTCATCAATTTGTTTAGCTGCAGGGTCCAGAGGCTGTTGTCATAAGAGACACCACCACCACAAAGTGATAAATCCCTGCGACTTCCTCAGCATATATGTCCTTTCCTTATTATTATAACAAGTTAACAACTCAAACCTCAGCAATCATCTACCCCTAGGACTAATATATTTTCAAATCCCCACTTCAATGATGTCCCGTAGATCATGTCCACCCATCAGCCAATCACGGCCAAACAAAAGCCGACCCTAATCAGCTTATCTAATCGCTTCCGTTCCCGCGGGGGAAGATCAACGTCACTCGCACTTCGCCGACGGGAAATGTTTCTGACTTCTTCCCAACCTCATTGCCCACTATGACGACGCCCCGGCTCCCGTTCCTTTATCCTAACCTCATACGGGCCATTCGAGCATGTGAACCGAGAAAGTATCATTCCCCACAACTACATACAACCCGTCACCGATTGCATACGAGTTGCCCACTGGAACAACAAGCCTACCACAGACGTTATGGCCCAGCAGTCGAGCCCAACCTCCCGCCCCCTTCCCGGCCGCAAGATGAATCAATGAAACATGCCAAAAATGAGCCTGGAGATGCAGGCTCGGAGGTTGAGAGTGCAGAGGGGTCTAGTTCACCACCGGAGCAGCAATCATCATCGCAACCACCGTCGCAGCCGGAGTCACAGTCGGCCGAGCCACAAGTTGATCCCTCCGATGCTGCAGCTTCATCTCTATCTGAGCAGGTAGCTGCTGATTCAGTCAAAAGTGACGTCTCGGCAGGGTCAGAACAGCCTGAGGAACATGTAGCTGAGGATGAACATGCTTCTGCAACCGACACCTCGGCTTCTTCTTCTGAGAATGTAGAGGAGGAAATGTCTCAAATGGCCCCGTACAACGATAGTAGTCCTTTCGATGAAGTTTATCATATGCCATCTCCCTCGACATTCCTCACTCCAACCACCCAGCCGGACTCCGAAAGGCCGCCTCATATGTCCCCAGCACCCTATGTGCACCATTTCGATACCTACTCTCTTGTTCGGGATCTCTCAAAGGGTGGATTTACCAACACGCAATCCACAACCATCATGAAGGCCGTCCGTGGTATTCTACAGCAAAATTTAGACTTTGCCCAACGAAGCCTAACGTCCAAGTCGGACGAGGAAAACGAGGAATATCTGTTCAAGGCAGCTTGCTCCGAGCTTCAACAGTCCCTTCAAACAGCACGTAACTCGGAAGTTCAACGTCAGCGGGCTTCCAGGGGTCAGCTGGAGCATGAGACGGATATACTATCCCAACGTCTAAACCAAGAGTTGGCGGGTATGAAGGACGAAATTAAGGGCATGTTCAATGACCACAAGATGACTACCCGAGAGCAACAGCGGACCATTGATACCTCAGTGCAAGAGCTGAACTACAAGATTACAGTCTCGCTTAACAGCGACGGCAAGAGTGAGATCGAAGGCTTGCGATGGATTTTGACAAGACGTGCTGCTATGGCGGTTGCCACTTGTGCCTGTGAGTTTCATCCACCAAATCAAGCATCTAGGTTTTTTATTGAGTTCTAACACATTCTTAGTCATGATGATCATCTTTTTGAAGTATGCTTCTACCAAGAAGGTTCAAGAGCCTCCAAAGGCCAAGGCAGTCACGGAGGTCGAGAAACCTGTCAAGGAAGTTACCAAAGAAACTCGAGTCATCCATGATGCTGGTCTCCAAGCCGGTTTGCCATCCGTTCCAGAGGCGCACCTTGGCGAAACTCTTGGTTAAATCCCAACCAAAGATACTCTCATTCCCTTTACCTTTCCTTTCACATCCTGTATAACAAATCCACACATGACTGTCACTTATCTTTTCTTTCGTTTTTGAAACTTCATGTCTCTTTAAGAGATAATTTGTATAACGCAAATAGACACAGATACCCGCATGACACAGATGCTTCCCAACAAATACAATATAGACTTATTATATCCAAAGGGTCTACAAGTAATTTACAACGATACCAGCCTGGTTTGTGATCTCTCATAAACCAACCATGCAAACTCCGCTATACATATTACTTTGTATCAAGTTGACTTGTATGCAAGTAATTATATCATAGTCAAAAGGAAACCTTTGGAAAACTTCATTGATATAGTGCCGATAAGAGATCCAACCCGTCCCACTTTCTCTCCTCGTTCACGCCTTCTGCTTCTTCTCCCATCTAGCTGCCAGTTGGTAAGTGAACTGCAGTTCAGTCTTCTCAGAAATCTCCGTGGTAGCAAATAACTTATCAAGTGACAATGATACGTAACAGAGTGATAATTCCATCTGTTCGCATACAAGAATTCGCCCGGCCTGCTTGTCTTTGTCTGATTTTGGCCTTCGGAGTGTCACTTTATCGTCATGTTTAACTTCGCCAGTCTCCTGGCCGTCGTGTTTTCGGAGGTACCAAACGTGCTCTTTAGATTGTGGGCGCTCAGATGTAACAGCGAGAAAGCATTCTGTGGTGCCAATAGAGTGACATATAATATATAGGCCTGTAGCGGGATTTCTTAAAACATATGGCACGCCATACATCACCTAAGAGGTCAGTTTTTCAAAGTGCGACCAATGGGGAGAAGTCTCCTACTTTTCCATCCGATTCCCCAAAAAGTGGCGTAGCTTCGAAGTAGCAGCCCCATTTGTTGCTTTCCTGCACCTCGCTATGTATCCAGACTGATCCCACGCCTGGCTGTAAGGCTTTACCTTGATAGAGTATGGACAGTGCAGTGCGGATGTCATCTAGATAAAATGTTAGGTAAGACCTGACAGAAAAATAACAAAATAAAAATGAAAAATTGGGAAATGCGTACTAGGTATCTGCTCCTTTTGGTATACTGTCAAGTATAAATATAAGGATTTGAGATCCAAAGCCCGTAAGTAGAAAAGTGGAGGAGACTTCTTTGGCCCTGTCGTGGGCTTGGGGTCGGTCACCATCTGGTAATCATCCCACTTCTTTTCCCTCGCCATTGTCGCTAATTCAACTAGTCTTCCTTTAGGATCAACCTTATTGATCAAGTCAACAATATGGCAGTTTCCAGCTCTCTGTCGGTCCCTGTTAGCGAGATGTTTTTCTCGGGGGGCATACGGGGATTTGTACATTGATGATTCTCCAATTGTGATATGACGCCACGGACGCGCACCAACCAGGGGGGCTAGACTCATTCAGTTAAATCTAGTTTGAGGGCTTTTTATCACAAGGAGATTCTCACTTATTGCACAACAAAGTGTCTCCACCATTGGCCTGCCACTGTAACGCGGTGTCTACCCGACCAGTGGACTCGTTGTTTGTCTTTCCCTCACTTTTTTCATAGCCACCAGATACACTGCCCGCCTGAGAAAAGCGTGCAAACGAGGCTGCCGCTCTAGCTTTCATGGCCTTTTTGACGTCGGATGCGCGAGACTTATTGGTCGATTCCACTTCCTCTGAGGCATAGAGTCGGCCTCCCAGTTGAACCTCCGTGCTAAAGCATTCACCTACAAAGAGTCAGTTCAAGGAATTTTCAAGTTGCTATTCAGAGACCTTACCGAAAAGATCCAAAAACTTCTCAAATCAGTTTTTGTCAGTGACACTAGCCAGATGATCCTCGCAGACCTTAGTCAGCTCGAGACTGTATTCATCTAATAGTAGGGAAATTCTCGGAAACTAGACTATCAGTATGCGTCAGATACGATCAATTAAATATTGACTCACATTGTACGAGATATTCATCAAATGCGTTTCTTCTGATGCGGACGATGCCGAATCTTCTGTGTTAGACTCACGGTAACCACCTGATCCACCCACCGATGTTCCCAGAGCAGCAAAGCCTCTGCAATGGTATTAGAGGAAATCTGATTTCCAGAAGCATGAGGGAAGAAACTAACAGAGAAGCCTGAACATCCCATTGTGTGAAGGATGAGTTTGCAAGAGACGATTGAAATTGAGTATTGGTCTCATATATCGATACGTACGATTTATCATCGACCATGAAGTCTGGGATCCGGAATTTCGCCTATTATTAGTCTGTCAGTAATGCTCCATTCGGGGATGTAATTTTTGATCAATGCAGTAAATGTAAATTTTAGATACCTCTTTGTTTAAAAAGTTCGCTCTCGCAGTGGGCAATGGTTTCGGTTTTATCTGAAATGCTTTCCACGGAATTTAATCAGCGTATCCTCATGGCCAATGACTTCGAAGTTTTACTACAATTCAAGATGCTTACCAGGGAGTCGAGCCCGACTGAGACCGACAGGCACATCCTTAGAATTTTCTCCACTCGCTTTCTTGCGAAGGACGCAAAGTCCATAGCACAGAGAGTTGTTCTCGCTGATGATATCCCACTGCTTCTCGTTAAATTGCGTAGGGCTCCTAAATATCAAGATTAGCTTTCCAGCTAGTATATTTACCTAACCAGCAAGGTCTTCATTACTTCTCGACACTGCTTCCTGTCGCAGCTACCCAGTCTGCTTTGTTTACAGTGGACTTCGGGGCCTCCGCCTTGGGCGCTTGCATGTATGTCCTATCAGACTAATATCTCTTAGCGGTTAATGCTTCTAATATATAGAATCGATGTTGGTGAGCAACCTACTGGTAGGCTCAGGTCGATTGTTGGGATTTGAGATGCCTCAAATTTAGTCCCTGAGCTGCTTCGCTTCAAATAAACCTCACCTTTACCCGCCTTTTATAGTCATTAGCATTAAAAAAGTATTTCTTTCAATAAACCGAGTCCAATAGGCACGTACGCTTATTTGTTTGAGGTAATCCTCAATAACCCAACCCTCATCGAGGACGCCACCTTGCTCGGTCGAAAATGGCAAGTCAGAGCTATGGCGCTGTCAGCATCAGCATCAGCATTCGGAAGTTTTGTTGACAGATGAGAGCTGACTATTGAATTTGACTCTTATTTGCAATCATTGCTGTGCGAATTGCCCCTAGACTTTGGGCCCTGTCGGTCCACTTCATCACAAAGACTTGTGCTTTCTCCTTGCCCCCTCCCACCTTGTAGAAGAATAGATTGTCGCTTGAGGCTTCAGTTGGGGTTGGAGTGGCTTTCGGCGTGCTTTTCGGCGTGCTTTTCGGGGGTTGAGAACTTCGGGAGCCCTCGCCGTCGACATCTTTCTTCAAGTTGGTACTACTAGCGGGTGCCATATTTCCTCATCACAGAAGATCGACAGTTGCGGCTTCAATTTCAAGTTGGGGAGTAACAATGCTGTGCAATAGTATGATATTGGCACTTTGACCGAAATGAGGGTTAAAATCGCCACGGGTGTGCACAATAAACCCGACAGGTCTAACCTAGATTTTTATCATATCTCTCCTAGTACTGGTTCAGGATGCTACATCATCATCCCGAGGTCTGAGTCAGTTCCACCCGCATCCCGGTCTGCATCTTAAACAGCTTCCAATCTCGGGATCGATTGGCATGGTGAAAGTGACATGTTGAGAGATTTTTGCGAGGCTTGAAGAGATCTTCATCGATGAAGAGCACCGTGCTGAAGATACCCCACAAGATGCATACAGATCGATCTTGAATGATATGATTGGAGAAGAAATCCCTTTTAGCCCCACTGCTACTAGAAATCGGCACCTCTGAAAGGATTGATCGGGCTGCCACGTCAGGGAGAGTGGAGCCAAATAGAATCCTTCCCTATACAGTACATACATTTTCCAATTGTTGTTCCTCCCAAGCCACACCGCATTGTTATGGCTGGCTGGACTCGACCGATTCGTCCACTATAGGACGGAGTGCATATGTAAGGACTCGGAGGTTCCAAGATTTGTTTTGGCTTTCAAGAATAAGGTGTGGAGTCATTTTCGCTGCGGGCGCTTATGGAGGGGGTTCAAGTTTTCTTTGCGACGGGTCCGCTCGCGAAGCAGGATGATCGTAAATGAAAAAGCACATATACTTTTAATTCTCAGGGATTACATGGTTGATCTTACCATAAATCCTGAAATTCATTCAGGTTCCTGAATAAATCCTTTGGAGTTTGCCAAGGCTATCTGGGTAGTATACATAATTCAAAAGTAGCCCGCCAGATATGTCCTGAGTAGCCGCGTGGTCCCTTTCTGGATCAACGGTGGGCCACATATCTGCTCTGCCATCCCCGCGGTCAACTCAGCTTTTCTTTTCTTTTCTTTGGTTTTCTTTCTTTCTTTCTTTCTTTCTTTCTTTCTTTCTTTATTTTAATTTTTTTTTTTCACTTTTTTTTTTTTTTTTTGACCCGATTTTGAGGAGTTACCTGAGCTCTTTGGAAGCCAGAAGGGGGCTACATGTTGAGTAGTATTGTGTTGTACATCATACTTCTGCTTGCGGATCAAGTATTTACAGGACCTTGTTGAAAAAAGGCCAAATCTGATAGCAAGTCCCAATGTCCATCTGCGGACGGGCCTAGCCCAAGAAATTCGGGAAAGTAGTAATTTCCAATCCCCTCTTCAGAAACATCCTCCATAGGCTCCGGGGCGATCTCCACACGAGGGCGCAACTTTTGATGCACTTTGGCAATAATATTACCCAGAGTATGCGCAGCATGGCAGGGCAACCCAATGCACTGTAGCCAGCCAACAAGATTATTGATCAAGCAATCCAAGCCTCTGATATCATATTTAGTTTTAAGTTGGCTTTCGTAGCTGTTGAGGAGGCGACATATCACAATCGCAGCAAAAGCAATCATGTGATATATATGATCTGTTAAATGCCGAGTTCGTTCATCCACCGTGTCCATCGCTAAGTGAATGATAGCTGTTGAATGACGAACCATCTCCGATACGACGGATTCTTGGCCACGTTCAGCCTTTGATTTCAGGGCATGTTCATACGAGAGGAGGTTCGAGAAATGGAATCCCATAATTAGGAATTGTGATCTGGGTTGGTCTGAAAGGAAAGAATGATCAGAAAAGTGGCGTTTTATGTAAGCAAGGCAAGGCACATACCAAGGACGAATTCCCATCTCCTTCTCCATGCTTGCAAAGCTGCGACTGACCTGAGCAAATCGACGGATTCCCCAATCAAGTGTTCGTAAACCGTCCAATAAAGATGGATCTCAGCAACCATTCGAATTTCAAAATTCATGGCATGGTCAGAATTGACAATAGTCCTGCATCGCTCGATCTGCCAATCTTGCAACATGGACCTCCGGCTGGTCCCAACACAGTAATGTAAATGCGCTAGACAAAGATGGTTCCATAAGCAGCAGTTGTCAAAAGTTTCTTCATCTAGTCGACTTGCTGATTGGGTCTGAGAGGTGACCACCGCAAAAAGTGGGCTTGATGAGCTATGTTGCAAAGCAAATCCACTCAGAAGCCAACTGTCGATGCTCAAGGGCACCTGGCCCACAGTCGTCGACCACATGCACAGAATAAGAATTGCTTGGAAGAATTCGACGGGTTGTGGGGCCTCCAGAAGCGCACTTGACACACAGGACCGAGCGTATTCATAAAGCTTGGGAGCAAGTCTTGCCGCCAGTTCCTCGGAAGTATGCCGCACCGCGATTAAGCAGCAAGCGCAAAAGAGCAAGGAAGACCTTTTCACGCGTGGCAAAATGGCGACCGGGTCACTGTCTGGATCATGCATAATCCAACGGCCATAATGTTCAAGGAAACTGGGGAAGTCTATCATTAGTGTCGTCCACAGTGAGTTTCTATAAAACATTTGTTCCATGAGAGAAAACCTACATAGTAATCAGGGCTAAAGCTAGATCCGGGGTAATAAGGTCATCCAAAGCTGCAGGAGTACCCTTTATGTCGGGGGTAGACTTAACTCCCGAGTCCGCAACTAGATTCCGAAGAACCATAATCGGGGGCGCGGGAGATTCCGTATCCTGGTGGGTGGCTTCCCCAGTTTCTGGGGTTGTCAGTGCGCTGGGCCGATGGGACTCGTGATCATCAAGTCCTACTGGGCCTTCGCCTAAACGATCAAGAAGAGTTGCCACTGTTCTCTCCAATCGCTCCAAGCTGCAAAAAAAAAAAGAGATAAAAATCAAGTTAGTTAGTTCTTAGAAAGTCTTATCATTGTGGAGATCGGAAGAATGATTCATACCGCGCATCTGTCCCGGAATGAGGAGAGGACGATTCTTCCTCCTCTTGTTGTTCAAATTCTTGCATAAGCGAGCATTTTTGATGCAGTCTTTCACATCGCAAGCATGCTTTCCCAGGCACACCAGGCTCGTAGCACCGGGTTTTTTGTTTCCTGCATGATGCACAGGCGCGGGAGGCGCGGCCTCGATCTGGGGGCATTGTGGACACCAGACTCGACCCGCGAGAAATGGATATGTCCCTGGAAGAAGGAAGAGGAAAAATCAAATTACAATTAGTTAATCCATGGCTTGTGCACGGCGCACGAATAGAGCGAATGCCGTGAGTTTCTCGTGACAAGCATGAAAACGCGTCACCTGATGTGGATAATGTAAGCGCGCCCCGGGTTTCCCAAGAGGGACAGGTAAATTACTTTAATTTTACTTATTACTCAGGCATGAATCCTACTGAAGGCCCACAAAACCAGAGTCTAGAATCATTTGTTGGATTTTTTTTTTTTTAAAAAAAAAAGGGTATTTTTTTCTGTCTATACATGCATGCACTATATTGCGTTCAGATCATATCACATCAACATGAAACAAACTCTTAGAAATCCATCCGCAAAGCAATACTCGGAGCAGCTTGTTGCGCATTATCATTTGACTCACCACCCTTGGAAGAGCCAGATCCAACGCCTGCACTGCGAAGAACTTCCTCCAACAGCGACTTCTGCTCAGCATTCATACTCGCAACCAATGTTCGGAAAGTAACTTGGTCAGCCTTGGCCAGTTCCAACAAATGACCAGCGGATTCTTGATGAACCGCCTGGCCCTCTCGCTTGGCACGTGCTAACAAAGCAGACATAACAAGAGACACCGCAGCTGGAATTTCACTTGGCGAAAAGGTCGAATTGCTAACACAAGACACGAGCGTGCGGGCAACGACGGTTCGTGAACCCTCTGGATCGCTAGGTGCTTCGCCAGAGTCAGTAGGGCAGCCGACAAGGAATGCAATTAGTCGAGGAATGAGAAAGCGGGATATGACATCGTCTGTCATATAGCGAGGGCTGGGCTTGAGAACAATTGATCGCAGGCAGCTCGCTGCGACAGTGGCAAGTCCCACATCCTGGAGACAATCGAGCAGTTCATCGAGAACACGATTGATTAGTGGATCTTGTGGAGGGAGAACATGCCCGCCTGCTGTCAACAAGAAAGTAATTGCCAATAAAGTATTCTTAGCACAAGGAATGGAGGTCTCGGACTCCCGACGCTGGGCAATGGTCAGGATGGTCAAGAAGCGAGTAAGGCAGCCTCGCATCTGGAAAGCGACCACATCCATGTCCTCTGGTACTTCTGGTGAATGCGTGATCCCATGGATAAATTGACGGAAAATCGGCAACGCCTGAGGAACAACTTCTGTCTGACAAATTCCGGTGGCCAGGATGGTAGTAAAAATATGTAGAATACAAGCATGGAGATCGTTTCGAATAATGGAAGGGAATACCGAAGCAACGTCAACAAGTGACCGCAGTGCCAGACGAATAAGTGCGAGAGAGTCATCTGAGGAAACATTGAAACGTGCCAGCGGAGTCGATTCACGGAGATTTGGGAGCATGCCTGCAAGGACCAATATGATACTTCTGGTCAGTTCGAAAAGCTGCTCAATGTCGTCTGACAGGTGGTCGCTCCGTTCTTGGTCGCTTTGGGCAGCTGGGTGATCTAGTGAAAGATTCTGCGCAATCCCAACTATCACTGTCTGGATTGATGTCGACTCGGTTAAAACAAGTCGATCGAAGGTATCCATGGTCTCCGAAAAGATAGCATCTTGGTAAATGGCATTGCCAGAGATGACAGGCCTCAAAATTCTCTTCAGAGCCCGTAGAATATCATGTCTCTGGGAGGCTGCAGTTGATTGATCCACCAAAGACTCAAAAGCAAGACCAAATAGCACAAAGAAGAATGCAACGGGCTCTTCGCGGTAATTGATGTCGTGGCCCTTGCCTTTAGAGTCACTATTGCTAGGCTTGTCTGTTTCTTTCTCCTCGCTTTCCTTTTCGGCGCTCGGTTCTTCGGGCTGCAACAGCTTGCCATCCAAGGCATCGAAAACAAAGTCAATGTCTTTTTCAACCAGGCCGGCAATGGCATCGACGAGGTTAAGCCAAGTGTCTTGGTAGAACTGCCAAATTAATCAGCAGTGGATCGAGTACGGTAAATCGACAGTTGGACCTACCTTGAGCAAAGTTTCTCGGTTTAATGCCGCGTATACCTCGTCTAGGTCATTGCTCTGGGTACTCGTACCCAAAGCGCCGGAAATATCTGGCTCAAACCGCAACCGGGCATATTCCTGCAGGGACGACAGCCACAGTGGAGTTAGCTTAGCCAGATAAGGCTGAACAACCCGGTTCAAATATTCCTGCTCGATACTGGCAATTTGAAGCTGGGCCCAAGCAGAGAATAGTGCCAGCTTGACCATGACTTTGGCATTGGAATTCAAGCCCTTGAGGTCACCGATCTCTGTGGTTTCAGGGTTTTCTGCAGATTCTGGTTAGCATTGATTGGAATGCACGTCAATGATAGAAATCATACTCGCAAAATTCTCAAGGCCAAGGACCAAGAGCTTGAGAATTCGTCCCATACGGTCAACGTTTGTCACGATTCCTGTTGCAATGAACGTAGCCGAAACGTTGATTGCCTCTGAAGCAAGCTCTGGAGAAGAGTCAGCGGCAAAGGCAGGGGTGAGGGCAGATCCAATTTGAGCTTGATACTGCTCTAGCAAGGAAGCCTCGGCGAAATCGGGGTCGGGAGTCTTTCCAAACATCTAGGAGTGAGTTAGCACATGTTATCCTAATGGAACCAGATGGTCCTCATACGGTCAAGACTTGGTCAATGATTTTCAGACCCCACACACGCAGCTCGATCACGTTCGCAGTGGATGCTGAGAATGCCATCCGCACAATGTCTCCAACCTTCGATTGGAGTGCTAGCTCTGCCGGAATGGTCTGGTCCGGGAGAATGGCTTCTTGCACTGTGGCGAGAAGGTCAGAGAGACATGACATTGCGAAGTTGCGAGTTTGCCACTTCAGCAACTCCTGGCCAGCAATAGCCTCACTCGCAGGATCGCCCTGGCCATCTCCAGCTACAGCGTTAGCAAATCCAGCAACTTCGTCGTCGGGAATGTCGGCCGCGGCTGTCTGAATTGTCGTAGTGGGTGGAACTTCCACCTTATTACGCGTCTTAGTCATTATGTTCTGACAGCGTTGGATCCACGATTCGGTTTCAGTAAGGGCAGTTTGCTGAAGCCATTCATGAATCATTGTTTTCAGGGGTTTATAGTTTGGTGCATCATCGAATGCAAGCCAAATATCGTCTTCGAGGGTTTCACTTGCAGTTTGCAGGACAGAAGTGGCATCACGCTTCATGAGATTGCTGAGACCACGCACAGCAACGTCTCGCATAAATGGGTGATTTGACCGAAGCTCCGTCTGCAGACGTTTCACGTAGCCCGGGAAATCCACGTAACTGGAAGCGTATAAAGAGAAGTGATCTAAGCATTTCGAGCTTTCGGTCACGAGAGCAGGATTTTCCTCTAACTGGAATTGGCGCAAAAGCGTGAGGATGAGATTGCGAGTCTTAGCAATGTCTTGCAGATCCGGTCCAAGAACGTTGATCAGCGAATCAACACATCGACTGATAACCACGGGAGTCAAAAACAACATCTCAATATTAGATGTCGCCAGTGATGCGCATTCTTCATTGTGAGTATCAGCGTTATACAATTGAGCAAGCATCCCCAATGAGCTAGACGCAAACGGCGAGAAAGTGAGACCCGCTGAGTTCGCAACTCGCTCCAGTCCCCCTAGTGCCCAGAAATGTACAACTGGATGAGGATCATTGCACAGGGACATGAGGACCCCGACAATAGTCTTGAGATGCAGACCAGCTGCCATGCCGCCAACTTGAGAATGAATACAGCCAAGGGCAGCGGCACAGCCAGCCCGGGCATTAGGCTCCCGATTTACGACGATGGTGTCAACGAGCCAGTTTACCTGAGCATTAGTACAAGCATTTCCTGCGCTGTCACACAAACGCCCTAATGCCTCCACACCAATTGTTCGAACAATAGGATCTGTGTCAATAGTGAATTTTTGAACAAGCTCCTGCAGGATCTTATCCGTTGACGTGCTCAGCTTTCCAGCAACAAAATTGGTTTCTTTAACTGCAACTTTGAGTGCATGCAAAATAGCAACGGAAATGTTGACACCCAGGGCTGCTTTCCGTCCAGGGTTTCTCTGGAGACCAGGAGATGTCAAAAATGTAGCGATCTGCTCCACACTACTCTCCTGGATCTTGGGGGAGTGGAGTGCAATGGCAACGGCGAATAGATCAATTGCAGAATTGATCACACCGGTGGTAGGCGGATCGACAGTAAGAGAGTCGCCATCTCGTAAGTTATACAAGAGGACAGAATCATGCTCGCTGGCCTGGCAGATAGGAAATGTCAAGGGGTCATCAAAGGCCTGGTCTGAGAAGTCAATACCAGAGCATGCAGTGCCATTATCACTGCCGTGAGTGCCAGACAACGCAGCTCCAATAAATTCGCGAGCAAGTCCGGTAACGCCAAACCCGTAATTATCACAGAGTTCCCACAGACCATCGAATTGTCCCGTAGAGCCTGCAATAGAGCTTTCCAGGGGTCTATATTGCGCATCAGGGTCGGCGAATGAAGAAATGGCCAGACTAAGCAAACTGGACTGCGAGATAATGTCCTCATGACTAGGATGATGAACGTGAACAAGTTTTGAGAAGCATTGTAAAACTCGGCGGCGTACCATTGTCTTGAAGTCATGCAGCTGAAGAGAAGGGTGCAGACGTTGCGAAATCTCTTCCATGGACTTTGGGCGGGGAAGATCATCCAAGAACTCAACTGTGTTCTGGAGCATAGTGGCTATTCTCTTTGCGCCATCCGCAGTGATAAGCTTGCTATTGAACTCCATGAAGACCAAAAGGGCACTGAGAGCGCATTCTCGGACATGTGCAAGAAAGCTTGTTTCTAGAGTACTAGGTTGCGCTGAGTTCTCCTTACTCAGATGCTTCGGTAATGCGTTTTTCCAAAGAAGCATCAACTGTGAGAGATGAATCTTGACGAAACTGGGTCCCAAGGGCATCAGACCACCTATCAGAATCCATGCTACCTGAATCTGAGTGCTTGCAACTCGAAGTTCAGACGTGCTGCTAGTCTTGAGAAGATCGGTTGCCTGTGTAAAAATACGCGCAAAGACGTCTACTGCACCGTAAAGTGGCTGCAGACGGGAGGTACTGAGCATTGCTGAAAGACCATTTGCGTAGCCGACACATCGACGAGGTGACTGGCGTGGCGTGGCAAGCTGTCCGATTTCTCTGCTCAAGCTGTTCATGCAAATAGTGACACATGAGAGCAGTTGATGGGGACAAGCGAGAACAAAGCTTCGCATGCAATGGGCCGTATGAATCTGGACTGTATAACTGGGATGCGGCAATACTTGGAGCAAGGCATCACGGCAACTATCCGCATGAACGCTGAAGGCGGAACCAAGGGATGAGATCAAAGATGACAGAGCACTAACAGCACTGGTCAACGTATATTTGCTGGGCTCACGACGTTCTTGAATAACCTGAGGGTAATCTTTGAGAATTTCATTTATGATCCATTTGGCGGCATTAAGTTGGCTGCTCTCCTGGAGCATTTCTCGACCAATGGTCTCTTCAAGGATAACCTTAACAAACTTTCTAGTCATAAGGAGGCGGAAGCGATTATAAGTGACGATTGGACTGTTCAGCAGTTCAACAAGCAGATTTGAAGCAATCTGTCCGTAACGTTCTTCGACAACCTTGTCCCCCAAGTTGCGCACAACGTACTTGTAGCATACAAAGATGCCAGCACGAGCACGGTTGGAAGTAGTATTTTTCAAGTACTGCGAGGAGAGTTGTCGCAGGAGGTCTGGGAGAAGGAAGAACAGCCGTGAGTCGTTCTTCTTCGGCGCAACAGAAGACTCAGACATCTCCGCCTCTTCTTCATCGCCAGGCCTCGGCCCAGGCTTCTTCGACATCCTCTTTGACTTCTTCGCCTTCGGCTTAGGTGCTGCCATGACATGTGTATCTGTCGCATGGAGTTTGATTAAAGCTCGGCCTAGACAGGCCGCAGCAGCATGTCGAACTGGTGCGGTAGGGCTGTCGATTATCTTCCACACGATGGTCTTGAGAAGCTCGAAATCATTTGCGTTATCGAAAAATGGTGTCGTATTGATCAACTGCTCCAAACAGCGGCAAGCATGGACCTGCACAAACGTCGACTTGTCGCTGGTTGCCGAATTGCGCGCCTGTTTCCAAATATCACGCGCAGTTGCTTCATCGATTGGGACACCTATCCCTACCACAATCTTGCGAAGTACAGAGAAAATAGCACCGCGTAGACCTGTATGGTTACTAGCGGACTTGATAAGTTTTAGCATGCCGGTCGTCGCAACATTCGATTGCATAAATGCGCTCTCCCCGGCTGTGGCAAAAACCTCACCCAGCGAATGAGCAGCAGCGAATTTAGTCTTGATATCGGCGTCG
The DNA here is from genome assembly GCA_023626375.1 of Talaromyces sp. PF30-5. Taxonomy (NCBI): domain Eukaryota; kingdom Fungi; phylum Ascomycota; class Eurotiomycetes; order Eurotiales; family Trichocomaceae; genus Talaromyces; species Talaromyces sp. PF30-5. The sequence continues at coordinate 500,256 of JAMAGU010000001.1, forward strand.
CTCTTGCTAGCATTCAATATCCCGAGCAGGTCGGTAATCGTCTCGAAGAGGATTCCGCGATCCCCTTTCCCGAGAATGGTGCTGAAGCATCGTCCAATATTGTTGCGGAGCACTCGCGTGATCGTTGGGGAGGTGAGGGTCAGGATCTTAAACAATTCCTTTTTCAAGGATTTTTGCTGTGCAGATAGCTGTGTATGGTCGAGACCGCAGATAAATTGTACCAGGTCAGAAGTGAAGGTAAGCAAGTAGAGGTCCTGTTGTTCGGAGGGGAGTGCATGAAGCTTGGGGACATCCAATTCTGGAGCGGCATTTTCGGGAGCTGTGGGCGCCGGAGCAGGCTCAGAGGAAGACATTGAAGTAATTATATCGAGGATCTAGAAGTCCCCATCAAAAGGAATGAAATGGCTAAATGAGTGGTTCAATGTGCATCATCGTGTCTCCTTATCGTTGATGCCCGCGGAGGTCGGATAAATGTCGGTCCGGTGGGAATGTATGGATAGCACCGCATCGTTTCCAGACTAAGACTCGTTTCATTAAAAAGAAGGCGGAGGCGGAAGCAATAAAGGGGCCATGGACATGTTACTGCGCAGCAGCAGGTTATTGCAGAAACCCAATGGTGCATGGGCGTGCAATAGCTGTCGGAATTTCAGCTCAGCGCCAGCGCTATTCTCCGGTCACAACAAGTGGTCGACAATCAAACATGACAAGGCCAAGAATGACAAGGCAAAAAGCAAGGAGCGCCAGATGGTGAGCAAAGAAATAAGTAGTGCAACTCAATGTATGCTGCTCCCCTTCTATATCGTCTGCTTTGGGGAAAGCCACTGACTTGAGTTTTGCAATAGTATGGGGCCCCGATCCGAAATACAATCCACGTTTGACACTTGCCCTATCCAATGCGAAGCGTGCCTCTATTCCCAAAATAATTATTGAATCTGCAATTGCTCGAGGACAGGGACTTAGCGTAACAGGACAAGCATTGGAGTCTCTGACAATCGAAGCAATGCTCCCCGGTTCAGTGGCGGCAGTTATCGAGTGTCAGACCGATCAAAAAGCGCGTGTACTACAAGACATTCGGCATTCAATCAAGACATACGGGGGAACAGTAACGCCTACAACATTTTTGTTTGAGAAAAAAGGAAGGGTGGTCATGGAGACCAAGGGGGGCCTGAACGCAGATGACTACTTGGACCAAGCTATCGAGGCCGGGGCAACGGATATCATAATTGATGCAGAGGGCCGGCTGGTTGTGTATACGGACCCGTCAGAGACTAAAAAGGTCGGCCAAACATTCTCAAAGTCATCTGGTCTAACAATCGAAGAGCTGGAAATGTTCTGGGACCCTAATCAGGATACATTGGTCGAGGTGCAAGATGAGGAGCAAGTTAAAGCAATTGACAATATACTTGGTGCCTTACGCGATGATCCTAGTGTGCAAGATATCTACTTGAACACAACGGAGAAATTATGAGGGAAATTGCTGAAGTCTCTACCAGGTAGTACGATTTGGAACTGGCCCTCAGGCTCTTTGTTCAAAGATGAGATCATGAATGTACAATAGATAGATATACATGTACTATACATATTTCAAGATACCATGCATCAAGCTTGTGGGGGGTTTTCTAGTTCATCATCATTCACTGTTGCAAATAGGATTGGAATCAAGTATCTTGAAGGTTTGACAACTACCTAGTATATGACTGCAAGCTACCCTTGCCGCAAGGCTTTCATAGTCCTTCTCATCAGGTCACTTGTACCTCTGCTACCAATATTATCAAGCCAATCTAGCAAATGTACTCGATAATCCTGCCATGTGACCTTGGCACCCCCGTCCTTCTCAAGCGCCTGCAAAGACTTTGGGGTTGCTGGTTTTCTCAATTTGGGGCGATGGTCTGCGACTTGTTGTTCTTCCTCTAGCTCCGCAAAACATGCCGCTGATAGGTTACAGAAGGCTGCATGGTGACTAAGAGAGAACAACGTAGAGAGGGTACAGTGAAAAGCACTTTCACGATCGTAATGTCTGGCTGCGTCATTGATGTCTCGAACATATTTTGTAAAAGCTGAAATGCTGGGCTGTGGAATAAGACATGCCCTGGCATTAGGATCCTCCGTATTGAGCGCGCGGTTCCTCCATACTAAGTTGCACATGTCCATGACGTATCCATTGAACTGGCCCACTATCTTGGTGTCGTATAGTGGTCCAGGAGAACCAGATGTTTGGATGGCTTCAGATGAAAGAGATGATTCGAATGCTGCTTTATAACCGGCCATGATTGCGCTGAGGATTGAAAAAGTGGAAATAGATGTGCTGAATACAATTGTATAAATCGATGGAGCAGGAGGGACCACCACTCGGATATGGGCATTCTTCGATGCATGAGAAAATACTTCCGTGACGCCTTGGTAGAATCGCAACACAGATGATGTCCCTGATTTGGATGGTGACTGGTCAACATTGGGTATAGAGATGAACTCTTGGATCGCGGACGCTAAAAGCTCAGCATGTTTGATCAGGCTAGAGAAAGGGGTCGATTCCTCCGACACAGATGGCTGGGTTCGAAGCTTGACACCCCACTCTGCGATGAGGGATGAATAAAAGTCAAGCAGATCGGTCCTCGAAACGAGCGAGCCATCTAACATGGTAGATTCCAATGGAAACAATATTTTGCTACTCAGTGAGTCGAAGGGCTCAATCGAAATGAATCGAAGCAGACGAAGTACTTGTTCTCGGTTATCTTTGCCATTCCAAGTCCTGAGATATGACTCGAGGAACGACCGAACGGAAGGCAATAGTTGCTATAGTTCAGTTAGTACGGTAATTGTTAAGGAAACTGGGTAAGCATACTTTGGTATATGCCGCATAGCCCTCTACAAATTCCAAGACATACAACAAAGCCTCCGACTCATCACCGTCTTCCTCCTGGATTTGTTCCATCTTATCATTCAAAAAGTTCCTCAGCCATTCATCAAGTCGATCATTCGCAGCTTCAGACTGTGCCAGGTGAAGATATTTCTGACCCATACTGTCACCAAGAGTTGAGATTATCTGATTAGGTAGCTCAATCACGTCGACTTTATCAACAAAATGATCAATATCCCGAAGTTCTTCAAGCGACGTGTGTTTATTCGAAACGCGTGAAGTTTGCATTACAGGAATCACTATTTCAATCCTGCTTCTTTTTGCGGCTCCTCGATGAGCAACTTGGAAACTTGAGCCCCTGAGAGCTTCCATCTTCTCAATGTTCGCGGCTTGCAACGCTTTCGTATGGCTCACCCATTCAGGATCAGGGTGTTTGAAGAACAAGGCAGCCCTCCTTGAACCACCTACATCACCAATGATGATCTCTGGATAGTAATTCTTGAACATCTTAAGCAGTATGACAAGTTCCTTTTCTTCACCGCCAGAATTCCGAATCAGCTCCATAAGGGCCTGGATTCGGAAGGGTTTGACATGTTTGCGTCGTGTAATCAGGGAAAGAAGGTGGCAGAGGGGTCGCCGCAGACTGATCATGTCCAGATGATTGAATAGAACTGCAAAGAGCTTCCCAAGGTGACTCTTGTCCTCGAAAAACTCATATGTGAGAATCAACCAGTGGACCAGTAACGACTGCGTTGCCGGGCTTGGCTTAGATTTGCTAGGCCCCAAGCAGCAGACTACTTGCGTTACATGCTTGGAGATGACACGTTCACCAGGATACAAGGTTTTGATCAAGGTCGTGATCGTTGTCTGGTCCAGATTGTTCTTAGTTGTTAGGATCTTCAGCAAACGACCAAGCGCATCCTGGGGAATGCCACTCTCATATGCGTCCGACGCAATTTTCTTGGCCAGTTGACCGGCATCCGTGTATCTCTGTTTAACCGGAATAAAGGCAACTAATGCCATATCAGTTATTGTGAATCTCGCTTCAAGTTGTGCTGGTTCTCTCACCAGCTTCCAGGTGCTCGATGGCGTCAAGCAAGCTGCCCCGCTCATTACTCCCTGTAAACGTCGTTAGCGTAACTTTAGATCCGCGGCTTTGTTCGTGTAAAATACCTTGGTCCCTCTCCATTGAATGTATAGCCCTCTTGTTCTCCTCTCCCAAACCAGGTTGCTGTTATATCGCGTCTGTTGGGTGGGCTCTCATGCACTTGATCCTTGGCGCGTCTCCGTGCAACCGCAATGGCACCACCTGCAGAGTGAATTAAATAAGAAATCAATAATTCTAGTGGGTTGGATGATGGACGATTGAAATAGCTGGCATATCAAAGCTTTGAATCTTCCTGGCTTTGGAAAACGATGGACAAATGTGTATAGAGAGCAAAACGTGGGCGCGCAACAGAGATTCCGCCGCGTTTAAACCCGATCGGGAAATGCATAACAATGACCCGAAATTCAGTCAAATACTACTATACCGTGAGTCGAAAGCCGTGAGTTTTTACAATTGAGATTTTGAATAGCATAGTATTAGTAGATTGAGAATCTAAGATATCTGCTACTCATTTTAACCAAGAATCAAAAGATCAAGCTCTAACAGCTTCTTTCGCCTCAATATGGTAGATATTTTCCGTGTCGCAAGAATAAAACGGGTGGCGCTTTAGCCCGAGAGTGAAGACTCCATGGAAATAAGATACTAGAAGCATTGCTTATTTACGCTTGCGAGTGGAGGACTTAGACGACTTGGAATCGACTTTAGCGGAGGTTTGTGCAGCCACTACCTGCTGCTTGTCAGCCTTCTCAGTGGGCTGGGCTGGCTCCTCTTCCTCATCGCTATCACCACCCTGTCCGAACTCGTTGACACGCTTGAAATCAATCTTGTACTTGTAGCTCTGGTAAAGCCAGACAAAGAAGATAATATCGTCGCGAAGAGTCGCTAAGCGGTGCAACCAGGGCATCTTAACAGTGAAAGCAAAGAGGTCGTCGATGAAGGTGTTGAGGAACTTATAGGCCATAGCTTTACCAGGCATGTGAGCAACAGACTAGACAACGTATGTTAGCATTTGTGATACGGCGTAGAACATTCAACTTGAGACGCAAATATCTTACCTTCAAGCGGTAGTTGATGTACAAGCTAGGCACCATCATTAAAAATCCGTATGCATACACACTGCCAACAAGGGTCTCTATGATGTATGAGTACCAGGACTTGTGGGTGTTGTAAACAAGGCTATAGCCAGCGTATGCGAGCAACAGGGGAACTGCAACAATGTACAAATAGCGGAAAGCAATCTCGTCATACTCCTTAGTCTTTTGCTCGGTCTCAGTAAGCTTATGTTTATCCTCGAAGGTAATGACATAAGGCAGGAATGAGAAGAAAGAGTTGGCTGGCGGCGCTCGCAGACGAACGTCGACCGTTTTCGTAATCTTCCAGGCTTCCAAAAGAATTCCAAATCCCTGACTAGCTAGAATCATCCAAGAAGTATTGTCACTGTTGTCAATAAGATAGAGAAAGATGACACCCTGCATGAAGACGTTGGCCAGGATGGTACGGACAGAGGTACCGACCACATCCTTCTTCTTGCGCCAGTGTGACTAAATTTTTCATGTCAGTAAATATCATCTTAGCAGGCTACAGTCAGATCTAAGATCATTTAATCACTCACAATGTCGTTCTTGAACGCCAGTGTTTCGAAAATCATGTGCAGAATAGTGACCACTCCAGTGGTACCCAAGAGGTAGATGTTGGTGTCAAGCAAAATCTCCTTGACCATCTCCCATTCAGTGCCATCGCCGCCTCCGGGCACAGGACCACCTTCAGCTGCCTGGCGGGCACTTTGCTTGGAGCCCTCATCAATGCTAGTGAGGATGCTGAATTTCCAGTTGGCCATGTTGTTAAGCGAAATGCGCAGAGGCACAGTCTCGACAGTGGAATTCAACTCCATCATGTGGGTGCGCAACTGCCAGAAAGTATTCAAAAAGACGATAGGGTAGTACCATCCATTCTTGCCACTGATATCACGGGCACTTGTGCGCTCTAGTTGCACATGCTGGCGGACTGCGGGGTGCATCTGACCGAATCTCTGAGGTCCTGAGTCTGGAATAAGAGACACCGTGAAGTTAGGGTGGTAGTAAGAGGCAATAGAGATATTGGGAGTATTGTCTTCCTCCTCTTCCTCCTCTTCATCCTTAGACAGGAGGTTCTTCAACTTCTTGGCTTTCTTCTTGGCGAGGTACTGGTTCAGGGGGCGTTGGAAGTGCACGGCATTGTCGCTGTTGTAGCCCTTTGCAGCTGGGTCTAACTCATAGCCGGTACGAGCAACAAGGAAATGTGCCCAGAGAGTGCCGTTCTGTTGAACTTGCTTTGGAACCTGAATGGTGGTATCGATTTCGCGGGTATCGGTGTAATTGCCAAGCGTGAAGTTCTTTTCCTGCAAGACAAGGGTGGTACCTGGGGATTTGAGAGAGGGGAGCGCAAGAGACGGCGTGACATAGATGCTGATGTCCAGGCTAGTGTCTGAAGCCCAGATAGGAGCGATGAGGTCCGGAAGGATACTGGGGTCGGTAACTTCGCTAGGGTTGGGGCGATCCTCAAATTTTGGCATAGGACCTCCACTCCTACTAACATTGGACGCGACATCGGTTTTCTTGTTGAAGAACTGCCCGATGACGAATTGTATGAGGAGGAAGATTCCCAAGCCCTGAAGGGCTCCCTTCAAGCCAGAAGACTAGATGATCGTCAACAAACCGAAAGCTTTCAGGTGGACGCGCCACCAAGGGTTATAGAAGACCACGTACGCTTGACTCTTCCTGCCGACGTTGCCTCTGTTCAGGCATAATGAGGTCGTGGGCGTAAATCGGATAACAGGATGGCAAAAAGAAGAGAAAGAGGCCACCGCGACCGAAATGGAGTTTAGCGGGCACGTCTTAGCCGGGTCGAGAGCTAGCAAGGGAAAGTTAACGCGGGGGCTTGGCAGCACTTGTGGTTCGGTTCCCCTCCATCTCCGAGCTCCAACGCTCTCCAACTCCGCATTCGTTCCAACCGCCAATTCTTCGCGGTCGCGACACCCTCTAAATCCCTTAGCTGTCGCGCCATGGGTATCGCACTGCAGTGCCAGCGCTGACTCTCATGGATAACCACACTTCCCCCGATTTCCGCGCGCAGCAATTTCCATCGCATAACGAGCCAAGAGTATGGCTGATCACCGCGGGGGACTCGCCAATTGGTATATCAGTCGCGAGGCAGGTCCTTGCGCATGGAGACTATGTGTTCCTGGGGCTAGCATACTCCGTCTTGGACCGAGACCAGCGTCGTCGAGATGGGTTTGACGCTTTTATGGCCGAAGTGGAGGAGCACAATGACGAGGGCTGGAATCAACGGATCAAGGCGGTGCCACTCGACATCAGGTGTGTTTCATTTTCAGTGAGATTATATCATATGAGAAGACATCATCTTGTGGCTAATATAATTTGCTCACAGAATGATGGGAGAATGCCAAGCAGTCGTCGCAGATGCAGCAGCGACTTTTGGTCGAGTTGATATTCTTTTATGCTGCACAAGCCAAGGTAAGAAAACCCGACGACATATAGACGATGGGCATTGCTAACATGAAGATACCGAAAGCTTTAATTGGCACAGTCGAAGAGCTTTCAGCTTCACCACAGACCTTAAACCTCGTTCGCGACCAGTTCGAAGTTAACTACTTCGGCCCGCTTAATATAGTCAAGGCTGCATTGCCTCACATGAGAAGAGAACATAGCGGCCATATAATGATCCTTTCTGGAATCAGTATGTTTATCGGATAATATATGTCGGGAATTGGCTATCTAACAAACAACAGCCGCCCATATCGGCACTCCGGGCCTTGGAATGTACTGTGCAGCCGGCTGGGCTCTTGAGGGATTCTGTGATGTGAGAAAATAGTTACAAACCATCCCCTCGGATAAGCGATTGAACTAACAATCATTCCAGAGCTTGGCGTTCGAAGTCGCACCCTTTAATATCAAACTCACCATCTTCCAATGCAGCATTGAAATTGGCATTCTCACAAACCTCGTGACAAGCGTCCCGCCCATATTCCCTGCCTATTCCCCATCAAACAACAGCGCACCCCTCTTCCGAGGTATTCTCAATCATCTCGTCCCCAGGCTTCCGGATGCGCCATCCGAGGGGGTTCAAGTCCAACCAAAAACGACATTGAGCAGACAGACCGACAACCATGAAAATGTAAGAGTGAGCTCCATCGAGGACGGCCCATTTTCCGTGCCTGAGGTGGTGTCTATGCACCCGCCCCTCAGCTCAGCACATCTCGAGGTTTTAGTCTCTGAGACTGTCTATGCTATCACATCTATTGGCGGGCATGAAAATCCACCGTCTCGGCATATTGTGGGACAAGAAGGTGTTGCTAGTGTCAAGGAGAAACTAAAGACTGTCAGTGAGGAATTGGAGGACTTTATCCAAGCTAGTTTTGCAGTTGATGTTGCAGCGGACTCAGATCCTTCACCCCATCCTAGTGGAATGAATTAAATACCGCCTATAAAGCCGCGTCGTTATCTATAGCAGATTAGATCTCTTTTCACAATAATAATATCATGTTATGTCCAGAGTTCATGCTTTCTGGAGAGTTGCCTGTCATTGAATCCCAAGTAATGCTCTCTTTGATGTGAGAAATGGCAGAAATTATGTAAAACGAGTAAGAAAGGTATCGATAGTATCGGTGTCCATGGTGAAAAGAGAAAAGCTCATAATAATTTACATTGCACTGGACCAGCCATCTTCAAGAACATACCACCCGGGCAGAACAAGAGTATGAAGAAAATGAAAAGAGGTTAGGATCAAATGAGAAAAACGAAAACCACTAAGCACCGTTATGCAAGGGTAAGGAGGTAGCTTAGTTTTGCTTGAGATACCATGACTGGCGTACATCCCAAAGGGATCCCATGTCCTGGTTGTTACGATAGCATCGAATCTCTTTCCAAGCGTTAGCTGTACGACCATCTTTCCTGCGCCCATCCACAGCCAGTATCTTCTTGGTAAGCATCATTGGGCTTGTGACATTCTCAATGGTAACTTCCTCTGGCTCATCATTGGAAGGCTCAGCAACATGTTGAGATAATGATTTTGTCAGTTCTGCTTTTGATGCAGCTTCAGGTATATCTTGAGGAGCAAAAGGCGAAGGAGGTTGCAACCCATCTGATATATGCAATTCATCTGGTTTTGTGGTCGGTGCACCATCCATGGGTATATCTGCAGGGCCGGGTAATTCAAACACGGGATGCTCGGTAGCGTCGACCGATGTATTCACGGGTTGGGATTCCATAGCACTTCTGATATTTTTTTCCGGCTCATAATTTTCTGGTACAGATTCAGGCTTGGCAGTGAGTTTTGTTGTTGACTCGAGGACAACCTGTACAATTTGGCGGGGAGCGGAAACAAACGCAGGCGGGGCCTCTTGCTTTTCTTCCGCTTGATGCTCTGTGTCTTCTTTCAAGGCAATATGGCCCTCGGAGTCTGAGAGGCCGATTGTCTCAATTGGACCTAGAGGGCTTCTGCCGGGCCGGCCTCTTCGGCGCTTTGATTGGGACTCTACTGCAGGTTGAGGAGTTGAACGCTTGAGTGTCTCGCATGTCTCCTTAGCAGGGCTGTAAATCACGACCTCGACCTTTGACTTGGTCTCTTCAGCTACAGGATCGGTGTGGGCAGATTTATCTGGCGGGCTTGACGGCAGACTGGGTGGTGGACTTGAAAGTGGCGACGAAGTTGATGGTTGGTTTCCGCCCCAGTATGCAGTGCCTTCGTCGTGCTTCAATGGTTGGTATGTATTTAGGGATTGCTCATGTTTTGCATCCAAGGAAATTTTATTTTCGTGGTTTCCTGCGTGAGGACTTGTATTCTGCTTGCTGGTAATAGTGGGTTGAAATTTGTCAGGCATCTGCGGCAGTGGAGGGTCTGAGGCCTCCGCAGCCGGGTTCTGTGTTTGTTCAGAACGTTTCTCTTCAGCTTGCTGGTATTTGTTCTCATGATTTTCAGATTTGCTCTTTGGAAAATCAGAAAAACTGCTTTTGAGAAAGATTCGCTGCCCGCCTGGCATCACGAATGTCAGTTTGGTCCCATTTATTTGTTGTACCTGTATCGCAAATACTCTCATCAGCAATCTGGAGGCTCGTCTTAGCAGTTCATAATCAGTGCTGTACGCTTACCCTCATTTCTTTGTCAATTATAAACCGGTCGGCTCCCTTGCCGTAGACGTAAGTAAATCTCCATACATCTCCTAACCGAATCACACCCGCCTCAACCAAAGCTCCTAGCTTGATCTTTCCGGCCTCACCAGTAGCAAGGCGCATGTCAACTTTTTGCTTTTGACCCCAAAACTGCTCGTATTCTCGCTCCTTAAAGGCATCGAAATCGCCGTTCTCACGCTCTTGTCGAGCATTTTCCGCCTGTTGCAACCATTCTGGGTCGTAGCGACCATTCTGTAGATCAAGCTGGAACTGACGAATACCGTCTCTCCAATTATTGGAGTAGCGAACAAATGAGTCGGGGAGTGGTGGGATCGTTGCGGCGGGATCGTTCACTGGGGGGTCTGGGTTTGGGTGGATATCGGAGGGAAGCAAATCTAGGATTTGGCGCTTCTCATCCTCTTCTAAACAGTGCCATGCTGCAGAGCTAGCCAGCAGCTTCTAAAGGATTGAAAATGCCTCATTAGCTTATGCTTCTCATCTACCATGCTCCTTTGAAATGAAGATACTTACTACCAAATCAGCGTCTATTAAAACAGACTTATCGCTTGTCAAGAGCTGTTCCTCGCTCCACTTTCCCCGAGGCGCGGCTTTGCGGGGTGGTCTTTTAGTAGGCGATGCCCCTACGGGCGGTCCAGGGGATGACATTCCCTTTTTCTGCTTTTCATCTGCTACAGCCGCAGAATTGGACGGTCGTCGACTATACCATGATTAGATCAGAAGCGAACAGGTCCAAAAGTGAAAGCGCAAAGCAACGACGGAAGCGGAGAAGGAGATCAACACAGCTTACCCTGAAGCCCGAGATTTGCCACTGGCCACCGCCTTTTCACGGGCCATGTTGGTTGATTGCAACGGAGATTCTTCAATAAACAAAGTGTGATTTTGTGATTGACTCCTCAATCGTAGTCGTCAAGATGGTGAAGTCAACTCAGATTGCCAGGATTGATGGTAAGAAGTAGCTCAGAGGAGATGGCGAAAGGATGGTTGCTGACGATAAGACGTGCAGGCCTGATGCTGGCCGCTTCGGTGGACGATGAGCAGGTAATAAAGAGATCACAATGAACAAAGAAGGCAACTATCAATTCATCCGAACTCGACTGATGGTATTCTAGGCTGAAAACGAGCTCTCAGAGATCAAAGGCCAGGCTAAAATGATCTTTCGCCGCCTAAATCGCAATGCAGCACCCCAGGCTAGCATTGAGTCGGGCCAGTACAATCTCCAGTGAGTGAATTGGTGCCTTCAAGGCAGCATCTTGGTTCTAATTATTTTGTAGCTACAATATCCAAGACGATATTTGCTTCCTTTGCATCTGTGATCGCTCTTATCCGCGAAAGCTTGCATTCACTTATTTGGCCGATCTGGCCTCTGAATTCACTACCACCTATTCCCCCTCGCAATATCAGTCTCCCAATCTCCGTCCTTACGCATTCGTCGAGTTCGATACATTCATCCAGCGCACCAAGAAACTTTATCAAGACAGCCGTGCCTCGGGAAACCTCGACAAGCTCAACGATGAGCTACGAGATGTTACCAAAGTCATGACCAAAAATATCGAGGACCTCCTATACCGTGGAGACAGTCTAGAGCGCATGGGAGAACTATCTGGTCGTCTTAGAGAAGATAGTAAGAAGTACCGGAAAGCAGCAGTGCGCATCAACTGGGAGTTGTTGGTGAAGCAGGTGGGTTCACCCAATCGAAATATATCAAATCCATAACTGACAACCTGGCAGTACGGTCCATTTATCGGCGTTGGGCTCTTGATCTTCATCTTGCTCTTCTGGCGATTCTTCTAGATTTTCTTTTGGGCTTTTCACGACATCGTGCGATGATGTCCCTTTGTATGAATGTACGCATATTTAATATTTCCTTGGTGGTTGCAGGATACAATCCACCCCCAAACTCCGCAATGCAAAAAGATGCGCAAACTGCAAAGCAGATACCAGAATTTTGTAGAGCCAAGAAGGCAGTCTATATCTCATCTTCCTCTTCATCAAAGTCATCTTCCTCGCCCATGTCGTAAAGAATACGGCCTCCTTCACCTGGGCCATCCCCGTGCTGAGCATCAAAGTAGGGCAAAACAACCCCCTCCCTATCACGTCTTTGACGGTCTGTTAGGCCTAGCTCAAAGGTAGATTGTGGCTCTTCTTCACCATTTTCTTCCCTGTCCATTGGAGGATTATAGAGGATGTTGTCATCGAGGAGGGTAACAATCTCCTTCACTTGATTTGCTGAAATTCGAGAGGCCGGTGGAAGCAGGTACCATTCCAAAACACCTCGCCCACTCTTGCGGCGATGCTCAAGCTCCAGGACGATACCCCCAGCAGCCGCGGTTCCTGCCAGCTTATCAAGTCTACCTAGAAGAACACCATCTTGTTCTTCTTCCAGTCCAAAGACAGGGGCAACCAGACTGCGATCACGGGCGGCCTTTTGCGCTAAGATGTGAGAAAACGAATGCAGGGTGATAATACTTGTGGCTAGATAAGTCAAGATTGAGAATGGAGACGGCAAGTATGGATTCAACTGAGTAATGCCGGGAACATCTTGATGATAGGCCACCACCAGCGATGCATCAGACTTAGGGGCTGCGGGGTTTGTAGGGGCGATAAAAGTGCCTAGAAAAGAAGGCAAGTGGAAGTTTGGATCAACATTTCTTGAGTTGAGGAGAGGATTGATGGCATCAATGATGATGAGACGTCCTACAACACAGTTTAGCTCGAATTGTGTAAAAAGCAGATAATGGACAAGGACTGACGTTTTGGCGGGCCGGCCGTTGTAGTATGCTGATATACTGCAGCTACTTCCTTGATAATATCCGTAGGGCTCTTGCGGCGGGTTGTTACGAATGCATCACACCCATCTGGCTTCCTCAATGTCTCGAATGCGATGAGTGTGACATGTACTTTGGAGAGCTGCACGGGCGGTTAGCACAGGGATGCCATACTATAAAATAATTTTCATTTCATTCAATTGAAATAGTTGCTTTGTGGAAGTGATACCTTGGCGCGTCTGATATACTCCTGGAAGAGGGGTGTGGCAGGTTGCTCTAGGGAGTCCAGAAGCAATGTGAGCGGCGACGCAGTATCTCTCAGGCTCAAAAGTTTGGATATGAGAAGCAGATTATGCGTTCTCCGATGGGATAGATTGACTGGGGCCATAGTTGTATGCCTATTCAGTTTAAGATGGCTGCTGGTAAGGACGAGAAGATTGAGGTGGGGTAATCGGCCGCACTGCAAAAATTTCACTTTGCGATGTCACAGTTGAGGCTCGACGGCCCGAGCCGCATTTGCATATACAATCGAGCGATGTGTGGCTTTTCCAGTATGTTTAGTGGCCTTGTAGGGCGTTGAACTGAGTGAAATATATCATTCAGGCTATTGGGCGCGCTCAAGAAGTCAAGCTCAAGTCCGAGCTCGAATTCAGGAGGGTCCAAATCTTACGTTAAGCTTCCATTATTTCTCCGAGTCGTCCTGACTCGCAGCATTGATGCATCGAGTCATGAAACTTTACCCCTCAATCTTTTCTTTACGTCATGATAAGGGAAAAGTTCCAAAAGTTGAGCCAAGGCCTTGGTAATGTTGGGGCTTTCTCCTGTGCATATATAGGTTCCAGTTTAATTTCATATTCATCTATATACTTCTAACAATTTGGACATGTCCGAATTTATTGAACATTGGAAAGGACTGGATAACACTCGTCCATGTTTATAAATTACGTAGTATTTATATGCAGCTAAGCATATAACAGTTGACGTTTCCAGGTGAGGCATCAGCGACAAGGCAGCCAATCAGATTGAAGATTTAGGTTAACGAAGCTTGGTGTTTCAGGAGTACTGCAGTGTAGTATTCCCATATATGACCTTGTATAATCTACCATACAGATGTATCACCCGAGAAAAGAAGAAGAAAAAAACATCACGAGCTTACTCCTTCTTGCTGCGGTCACCCTGGCGCCGTTGGGATCGAAGTGCCTCCCATCGTTGCCAACCGGACTCAGCCAGGTCTTCTCTGACTACGAGGTCACGGACACGTAGCAAGCGGGCTACTGTCAGCTCCACAGCCCAGTCAATCCATCCCCATCGGCGAAGCAGACTGGTTATGGTGAACCAGACAAAGGCACACACCACACCAGCTCCACAACCGGCCAGCACCTGTGGTGGTGTATGGTAGTTCAAGTAAAGGCGGCTATACGCGACACCAGATGCAACAGCTAAGAGAACCATGGTGACAAAGGCTCGGAGAATGGTGCCTAAGAAGGGATAGGAGGTCGCATATGCGGGAGTGTGTCGGAATAGGAGGAAAAAGGTGAGGTAGATGGAGAAGAAAGCCATGAACTGAGCATGGGAAGAGGGCATCCCATAGCCCTTGCCGAGCATTTCTAGAAAAAAAAAAAGGGTCGGTTAGTATTGTTGCGACCATGATTGGGATATGAGCCCGTGGTGATGACTTACCCTTTGGTCGCTCTTCTTTGATGACTCGCTTCAACGCAAAATTCAAAGCTTCGCAGCCCAGCTGTCCAGCAAACATCAAAATAACTTCCATTTCTCTAGTTGCCCAGATGAGAGTGGCATATGAGACGCACAGCGCCTGGGGGAGGAGAGCAAGCCATGCCGACGCGAAGGACAGGGGATCCTCAGGGTTCTGGAAAAGGCATCTCTGTCAGTTTTTGTTCCTTATCTCAAGAGCTTCTCATCCAAGTCTGGAAGCACTTACATAGTGGACATGTGTCAGAGACAGGGAAGCCAGTCGTGTGTCGGCCATGGTGATGGTAGGAGGAGCGGACGAGGGAGGTGAGATGTCGAAAATGTGAATGAGAAACAGGGAAAGTTCACAAGCTGTTTTAACCGGGCCCACGATAAGATCAGCACTCCACTCCACACTCGAAACAGCGACTAAGGGACCGCTGCTTCAGTTCTTGGCACTTGGCATCCCCTATTGTGAGAATGCGCGGTCACGTGTACCCACGTAATCACTTCGCACTTCTGACTTTAGAGAAAAAGGGTCTGTTGACTCTACACTATGTTTGCCCGGAGTTAATATCCGATTTGACACCTACTGTAGTTATTGTTTTGGACTTTATAGTCTCTACTACCCGATTATCCCGATATTCAGCAGGTCATTCTAATCGTCTACATGTAAAGATTCTGCGATTGCACGATCCCAAAGCCAATTTTCAGATTTCCCTACGCCTAGCGTCCGATTCCCGACGCTTAGGCGACCTGTAACCCTCAATATCACCAGCAATTAGCTCGAGCAGGTTTTATTAATTCATGATAAGAGCAGCAGAAGTTCAAAAAATCAAGTGTCTTCCCATATGCTATTCGTTTTGTTGATCCAAGCCCAGTTGAATGTTTACCTCAAATCACACAAATGCTAGTATCTGTAAAACTCGGAACTGCTTCAAGTTCGAGTTCCATTAAATTATAGGGCTCAAGTGCAAATTGAAATAGTAGGTATACATATCCATGTCGCTCCCAAGGTCATTCAAGTTAATGCCCCATTAATCAGGACCTGTGGACAGACTCCAGGGCTCAGACTCGGACCTCTTGAGTACTAAATTGAGCCACATGAGCATAAGGCCATGTCGATCATCGATTGAATCTTGATGGACTAAAATTATACAGCTTCAACAGAAAGATTAGATTCGGGGCCCAGGTGCCCGAAGTTAAGTCTGAGCCTCAAGTGCTGAGGTACAAGAACTAGTACTAGGTAGAGCGCTACCTAACTATATTCATGGATGTACCTAGTAGGTATATCCTGGGCAGGGCTCCGCATCCGAGTTATACATAGGTACTACTGCTACATATGTATTAGTAGTACCGAGTACCTACCTAGTAGGTAGCAATACTAGTAATTTTAAATGAATCCATCCATCAAAATCTTCAATTTCGAGTCGAAAATTGAAGGTCCTGCTTTGTTTCCGCAAAAGGCTTGAACAACTTCAAGTTGAATTCATGGGATAACAGACAACTTTGAAATGCAACCCCCCCCCCCCCCAGCCTGCGTCAATCTGAATTTTCTCCGAGTCGACGGATATGGATCATGATATACTGCCTAGGTAGGGCTTGAGGTACTATCATATACCTCGGCTAAAGCCAAGGTCAGGTCAACTGGTGCAATATTACTTAGCAGTAGGTAATGGGCAAACACGCCTGTTTATCTATAGGTAGCCACATGTGCAGGGCATTGCAGGATTGGCACGCAAGCTTAAAGCGCGATAAAAGCTTCGGGAACATTGAATGAAATGGGATGTACCCAGAAACACAAATATCGCTTTTCATACTATGTATGGCTTCGTTTCTCCAGCTTTAAAAGCCCGAACTTACCTTCTTCGGATAGATATCTCTTTTTCTAACGACACGGTTATTCTAGAACAAATAGTTGAGAAATTTATTTCATTTGCTTTTAGATACAAATAAGAGTCAATTTCTACAAGCTAGTCATTTAAGCGAAAGCGAGATCTGTGGTGATTGAAGCGAAGCCTCGCAGATCATATAGTAGTGGGGGTTTACCAGAACCAAAGAAGCAGGTGGAAACGCACCACGCAAAGAAAATCGATTGGACTCGGAAGAGTGAGCGGACTAAGAACAAAAACAAAAACGAGTGCGAGATCACCTGGGCTAGAATTCCGACGTCAACGGGGCGCACTCAAGTGCTAGCGGCAGAGAACCCGCCAAAATTAGCACTGCCTCTTCATTCCGCACATAAGAAATGAGCTAAGTGGACACTTGGTCGTCCGGATTTATGGCCCGTTCTATACAGTCTTTGGCGGGGCTGAGACGCGCGGGAGCGGGCTCGCGTGGAGTTTCCAACATACAATTTAAATGAGTTGGGGCCAAAAGAGAAGCCTTCTTTTTTTTTTTTTTTTTTTTTTTTTTTGATAAAAATAGGCTTGATATTTATTTTGGGGGCGTATACGGGCTTAAAGATAGATTCCAAGGTTGGATTGATGGGGGGAAGAAGGGGGAAATATGACCGCTTCTCTGACACGGGTGTAGGGCTGACAAGCTCGTAAATGCAGTGTAAAGGGCGGTGGATAATGCGATAGTTCCTGAAATATTTTTGTGGCTGTTGTTGGTATTTGAAACAGGTTTTCGTGCATTCTTAGTTTCTTTAGTTTATTTTTTTGGTATTATTTTTCTCAGTGATGATTTTAATTCGGACAGAACAGGAGCAACAAACTAGTCCCGGGCGCATATTTGGCGTGGAGCAGAGGGCCGGGGGCCATGGGTTGAGGTTGTTTATTGGGCGTCGGAGCCTCAGGTCACACTCAAGGGAGCCAATGCGACGGGCGCAGCTGGTATTGGTCTGTTTTTGCGGCTCGGCTGAGGGTTTGCATGATGCATGGCCCGGTTTCATGAAGACACCCTGGTCGTAGATCGAAGTAAGAGTCATAGTATGACTCGACTAAAACTATCTTTGGATACTATATGGATTTCATGGAAGATTCGAGGACAGACTAAAAAAAAAGTGGCATGCGTTTAGATTCTTTATCATGAAAATAACAGCCCGAAAAAGCCAAGAGGGACAAGGCAGACAGGACCCGCCCGCTTACCTCATTGCCCCTAAACTAAATTAAGCAACCGCGAAGTATACAGTCATGCAGTCTAGCTCCCATCTCATCGTGACAATATGACCAACAGGTAAAACCAGTACAAAACAATGCAAGTGACGATAGAGAAAAAAGTAGAAGGAAAATTAAACCAAACCAAATCAAAATTGTGGGGAGATGCAATGGAACAAAAAAATAAGCACCTGGCTATGCTGAGTATCATGAAAGTTGAAAAAGAACTGCGAAATCCAAGTGAACGCAGGAAAAAAGCCAAGAAAACAAAACAAAAAAAAAAAGTTCAATCAGTCGCATATAGAGGTATCTAACGGGGTTAACTGGAAAAATGTCAGCGGACTAGCTCTATTCAAACCTTAGTGAGCCAGTGGGTAAAAAGGGCGCCTCACCATTCAATAATCTTTATCAAAAACAAGTTCCAATTTGGGGTTTCATTTGACATAAGTGCAGCTGCTACAAGCCGAGTGCTCACAGCAGACACATTGTGGTTGAACGTCCCAGACTTTGGGGCCATCACCACATCGGCAACAGATGTAGAGATAAGAGCCGTGTGTTTGTACTGGTACTCCGCTGGAGGGAAACGAGGGCGGAGGAGTAGCCAGGCCAGGTCTCAAGGACCGGACCTGTGGTAGATTTGTACCAGCGGGCAGCATTGGTTTTGTATCAACAGCGAATGTGTTTAGTGCGTTGATGTTCACGGCGGTTGGATATGGTGAAGTTTCGTGGCAGCAGTTTGAGTTTGAATGGGTGTTTAAAGCATCAGATGTCTTCTCTTGAGGGCATCGATAGCAGTGCTTTGCGTTACAGTTGATGCACGAGCTGTATAGGTCCAAGTTGAAGGGTCCAAAGTTACATTCACAGCAATACCAGACGATAGGCATGGTGATGATTAAGTTGTATGAATTTATTGCGTAGACCAGATAGCAGTATCAAGGTAAAGTATATCGAGTCAGAGCGAGTCGAGCAAGAGTATATTGATATATAGCCGGCACTTGGAAGACAGAGGATGGTTGTCTTTAATAATCGTTGGCTGGATTTCCACGATTCAGATCAGGATGGTTTGAGTTGTAATGGATGAATTAGAATTGGCACGAGACCCCCGGAAAAGGATCGAGCTATATAGGTTGAAGAAACATGAAGAAACGAGCCAGGACGTCAGGCAGCGCCTGTCGGAGAACATTGTGGCTCGGAATAGCTATCAGCCCCCGTAG
This sequence comes from Talaromyces sp. PF30-5, assembly GCA_023626375.1. Taxonomy (NCBI): domain Eukaryota; kingdom Fungi; phylum Ascomycota; class Eurotiomycetes; order Eurotiales; family Trichocomaceae; genus Talaromyces; species Talaromyces sp. PF30-5. Next base: position 519,181 of record JAMAGU010000001.1, read on the forward strand.
GCTGCCTAGGGCACCCGTATTGGGAAAAGGAACGTGGAACATCTGAACCCGGGTATAGTTGGGGCCATCAGAAACGGGGACCCAGTCTGCACATCTCGCCCGGGGAAGGGGCGCGTCAATGGCCCGACAATGTGGCTTGTAGCCTAAGATCATTCTCACCATACCCAGTTAAGAATAGTTCGGTTTTCGCAGGCTTGGTCTGAGGAACTCTGAATCATCGGAGATGACCCTAAATCACCTGAAGATGCGATCGAAGGGGGTTGAGGTTGACTCAGGGTGGATTCCCCACCAGCAAGGCTGCAACTCACACCGCAGGGATTGGGCGATTTGCCCGGGAAAAGCATAGGGTTTTGGGGCTCGGCATAGCCGACTTGACGGTGACGGTTCAGCAGGCTGGTCTTCCTGAGTCTCCATTCATGAAGTGCCCTGTGTTGCCTCGAACCATCCAGGCACAGAGTTGGTCTCCACTTATGACAGGCAGACAGGCATCCGTCGAGTCACTGATGCAAAGAAGAGAAGAGTCACCGCGATCACCTGGGTGAGGGCGGCACTAAGCCCTGTTGCCTAAGGTTTTCATCGCCAATGACAGGCGTCATTTGAGGGTTTTGGTTTGGTCGATGGGATTTGAGGCAGTTCGTGTTCCGATCAGCTCCTCCCAATTGCTTGGTTTTGGGAATTTCGCGATTGGGGATCTGGGAAAGTGAGGTGTGTCTTCTTCGTTTTTAGTTTATGACTCGAATTTCCATTTGCGAGTATGGGGGGATCTCCCATTTCGTGTTTTTTTGTTCTTTGTTCTTTTCTTTTTTTTCATTTCAATTTTCTTTTACATCTGTTTAGTTTTCCCTCAAGTTCTACCCCCCCCCCCCTCATCTCTACAACACCGCCCACATGCATACTTGAGTCCTCGATGTCCCACCCACCTGCAGGCGTTCCCAAATCCCATGATTTTGGCGCGATTTGAGCCTCATCCTTTCCCCCTTACTTAATTCCCCACGATCGCAGGCAGAATTAGCAGGATGAATAGTACTAAGAAAAATGTTTAAAACATGATGAGGGTGGTTTTTTTTATCTATCACAAGCTGAAAGTTTAATCATGAATTTCTTTTTTTTTTCTTTTTCTTTTTTACCCCTTCAGAGAGGACAAATCGGAATATTGGCTCTGTCGCAGAGATCCATCCGGTGGGCCTGAAATGAGATTTCCCAGTTTGCGCTCCCTGGCCTGATTACGTCAGGAGTTGCGGACCTCACCTCCCCGATTCCTGCGATTCCTTCAATCTCATCTGCCTGAACGCCTCTATATTTTCATTTGAATGCATCGTTTAGCGTGAGCGTGGAGGCAGACGCTTTTTGGTATTCCCGATGGACTCTCGCGCACAGAAGCGCGTCAACGTTGCGGTCTCCAAAGTTGTCCCGCCCTTGATCATCGGGTTCATCATTTACGCCTGCTACGCGGTCACGAAACCATTATGCAGTAAGTCTGCCCGAACGCCGGAAGGCATCAAGAATATCCAGTCTCATATTAAGAATCTAACGTATCTTCAACTCGACAGTTGATTACCTCATTTACCCTTTACCATCCTATAATCGAAGTCCCCGAGTCGGCGCTGGCGTCGTAATCCTCGTGCTTTATTACCTTCTCTTAATACCCATGCTTGGGACTTATCTTCGCCTTTTATATAATGTTATTTTGAACCCCGGGTATATACCCCTCGGCCCCGAGCGACTAGAAGACGACAGTATAGCCAAAACGTCGAAGCCTTCTTCGAAAAGGCAAAGATGGGGGTGGAGCTCAAGCAAACCTCGAGAAATGGAGAAAGTTAGTAAGCCTGTGGATTTGGAGCAGGGCATGAAAAAAACCGTTGGCCCACAGCCTCTCGATCTGGAGGCTTTTTATACCAAAGAAGTATTCGTCTGCCAGGATGATGGGCGACCCCAGTATTGTTCCAAATGCTGCCAATTCAAGACCGACCGAGCTCATCATTGCCGTGAACTTGATCGTTGCGTGGAGAAAATGGATCACTTCTGTCCTTGGTACGTAATGCGAAAGCTTTGCGTTTTCAATCACTAACTTGAAAGAATAGGGTTGGCGGCGTGGTGTCAGAGACAAGTTTTAAATTCTTCATTCAATTTGTCACGTACACAGCTATCTACTGTCTATTTGCTCTCGTCGTCTCTGCATACTATACCGCAGAAATCAAACGCGATGTAAGCCTACTTCATCCCATAATGCATTCGCGTATACTGATATCAATCACAGACTGGAAGCGTGAACCCACATTGGTGTGTTTGTATTGGACTGTAAGTAAACAGCGCCCCATCCATACGTAGAAGATTGACGCTGATTCATTATTCAGGGCCGGCTTCTTTGGATTCTTCACCAGCAGCATGACTGCCAGCTCTGTTCAAATGGCTATGATGAACATCACCACAATCGAGAATCTCAGCCGTCGATCCCGTGTTTGGACACTGGCTATCCGTGTTCCTGACCATATGCTTGAACGCCTCTGGGTCAGCAAATCACCCTGGGCCCCTACATACCGCATGATCTCGTACCCACCAGAACAACCTACTCCACACCCCCAACCACAACCTCAAACCACCGACCCCTCCACAACCGAGCGCTATGTATTTGCCATTCTACATACCAAGCCAGGCGAAAATCCCTATGACCTAGGTAATCTGAAAAATCTACAACAAGTCATGGGCTATACCCTGACCGACTGGCTCCTGCCCTTGAAGCCAAGTCCCTGCACAGACCACAGCAGCCGGGAAAGCGCCTTTGCTCTAGGTCCAGTCGTAACCCGCCTGAAGGAGGAGGCAGGATTAGTTTAACGCCCTTGAATAAAATTGATCATCCGGCCCCAAAGCCGAAAGAATAGTTTCATGGATTGGTAAAGATAGAAACTGATCCGTGCACATTCTTACTTTTGGCCCCACATTTATAATATCAGCGTTCTTTGCATGTACATGTTTTATAATGAATATTTTCTTTATTCAAAAAGAAAACGGAAAGTGGATACGGCATATCCATGAATAGATCAGACCTACTACATGTTACAGAAGCCAGCATGATATCCTTGCGCCAGGCGCGGATACAATTCCGATTACTGTATCTACATATTACTACTCTCCGTACATGCAGCTGAGACGTTGAACTCTTAAAATAAACAACGGCCCCATTCCATCATATCATAGGGCTGAACAAGTTGTACAGTTATGAAATATTATGCGATGTAAAAGAAAAGAAAGAAAAAGAAAAATGTGAAGAAAGAAAAGAAACCAACTAAAACTTCCAAAAACGTTTGAACATAAACCAATGTTCAGCTCGAGTGGAGACGAACTATTTAGACCACGTGTGGAACACAATATTGATTCTTTTTTTTTTTTTTACATAACCACTGACCTCAGACGCTTTCAAGCCAACACATGTTAAACAATCATGATCACCTGCGTCAATAATAGAAACTCTAGACACGGTATCAAGAAACTCCGCATCAAATCTAATAAACCCTTGATCCCTGATCAAGGTTTAGCAAAGACAAGAACTAATGCAAACTCCAACGTTGAGCGATCTCTACCCCAGGCGGAAGTTCGGTGCGAAGTAAATCATTATAACTTGACTCGTAGTCCCAAACTTCACCACAATACTCCGCAAGCCAAGATCCAGATCCGAAAGATCACTTCGTGAATTGGAGATGAAGGTGGAGTGGAAGTGGATAGCAGTTAGCCTTGGACCCCACGCCGTCGAACCAAGGCCCACAAGCCGCCGGGCCCCCAACAATCATGTGTTTTGGTCCAAAAATAACCATGTTGAAATTGGACAGCTACTGAGCTCCAAATAGGGATTTATTTCAAAGTTGTATTGCCCTCAAGGTACCTGATCGTAACGGATAATTTCGATAGTGGGGACAAGGCTACTTTAGCCTGATAGCGTGATGAGGATATGCGAGTGGGTTCCAAGGCTAGGTAGATCGATCGCGAGGCTTGTCGGGCGTACTAATAAAAGATAGAGTGAACCCAATTTTGGGTGTTTTGACGGAAATATAAGAATAGAATATGCCTCGTCAATCTATTTTGGAGAGAGAAACAGAAAGGGGAAAGCAGGGCACATATTAGTGTAGTTTGGCAGTAAGTGAGGCGCATGCGTGCCCAGGTGGCTTGCAAGCGTGAAAACTAGCCTACATGTGCTCATCAAATTGAGAGTCCGAAGAATTAGCCGGAGATGAATAGATAGTAGTGAGTAATTTGAAAGCAGCAGTGCCTGTATTAGAATTTGTGGTTGTGTCAAACGGAGTGCGTCACTCCGATCGGTCCATGATTTATACTAGTCGGTCCTCAAGTTCAAGTTGTTGCATCCATGGTGCCTTACTAACAATCTACCTGCGAGCTTGAAAAAGATGTGATGTTCAAACCTTGGAAGACAAACAGTTTCCAAAATGACATCTGGAGCAATATCAAATAGTAATGTAAATGTTAGATTCAATACGTGGCAAGATATACGAGTGTTTCAGATACTGTTAAAGCTAAATTCAGCCTCGAAATTGATTAGAGCTCAAGTATACTACCAAGGGTAACTATTAGAATTTATATCCACAGCGAGATATACTCAAATCATGATCAAAGCGAAAGTAGAAAAATACACTCTAATTTCAAACAAAGACAGAAGCAAATAAACGCATGCAAAAGATATCCCAATATAGCGCCCCGGTCTAGCCTTCCATCTGCAAGCCAAATTTCAAGATAAAAGAGCGCGTGGCAAAGATCAAAGAGTAAGAAAAAGAAAAGAGCAAAGCGTTAAGCGCAAAAATGAGGGGAAACAACGACGCCCCTGGTAGCAAGCCAGTCATGCACCAACATCAAAGCCATAAGCGTAATCAATTGATATTTGATGACCTAAAAAGAAAACCCAAGCGCCTCATGTGTCTGCATTCATTCGAAAACATAATGCACTGCATGCAGAGACCAGGCTAGGCCGGCTGGCATGTGCCACATCGACCATGACCGCAAATCCCACATCGTTCTGGGCATAAGGTCTCATTGACTAGTTGAGAACAGGCGCAGCATACCCAGAAGTTAATATGCTGAACTGGAGCTCCATTTGTAAGTTCGTCAAAGCGGGTCATTTCGTAAAGTGGCCGTGTCTGGCAAATAGATAGAGATGATGGAGGTTGGATATCAGCGTTATAGATGTTTTGAGTTTGGTAGTAGTTGTAGTTATCAGTTCTAGAGTAATAAGGTGTTCCAAACTCAGTAGCATCTTCGACGTCAAATTTCGAGGGCAACATGCTAGACATTTTTTCTTGATGGTGTGTCTTCAGTGGTAGAGGTGAGTTTGAAGCTTCGGTATGTTCAATATATTCGATATTATTGTGTTGAATGAATGAATTAAATTGAATTTTGAAGAGTTTGGAGATGTTTAAATATCAAAAGGATGAGTGAAGAGTGAGTGACCTCGGGGAAAGTAAATAAAGAGTCAACAACATCTTGGACGCCGGACAGCGTGTACAACACCCTGACCCTCACCCAAGTTGCTGCAGTTACTCATTGACGTGGGCACTATACAGGAACCGGCGTACAAAGATCCATTCATTGCCTGGAATTCTCCAGGCAATGAGGCTGGGCAACAGTATCGGGGCGAGGGCAAAGGAGAAAGATCGGTGAAGCAGCCAGCCAGCAGCCACGATTCTAGGGCCACATTCGAACTATATGGGAACGGTAAACTCCGACTTGCCCTAGTGAAAAGCGACTATCGCTGCCCATGCCCAGGTACTGTGAGTAACAACTCATCCTAATAACCTAGGCACCAGACTCCTTTGTGTAGTCATATTGAAAGAGCAGCGAATGAGAGGCGCAGAAAGCCCAAATAAAATCGAAAAAATGACCAAAAAATGCCGTTAGCCCGCGAGGGAAAAGCATATCCTCTCTTAAAATGAGGACCTCGCCAATCAAGGGCTGTCCCAGTGTCAGAATGCCGGGTCAATCGCTTGATCGTCGTGCATTTCTTCGGCTGTTCCGAACCGCACGGGTCAGGGGCCAAGGCAACAAGCCCTGGCTTCAGTCAAAAAAGCGTGTCTGCACTCAAGTTTGGACGATCCGGTTGCACTATTCCATACTAGGAGATCTAATGGCTCTCCAGGGCACGAGGTCCGCCTTACGGAGTGTCCCACCTAAGCCATCCCTGGTTACAGGCAAATAGGCCATGGAGTGTCTATGACCCTGGAAAAGATTCCGCGAAATTAGCCCTGATCCGGGTGGAGTCCTTTTTTGGGGGAGGGGGGTGGGTGTGCGATGGAAGCGTCGCATTTGCATTTCCAGGGTCTGAAGTTTGAGCAGCGAAGGGGGCGGAGGGGGAGGGCATGGGTCAGTGGGACGGGCGTGAGGCATGTGGAGAGAGACGTTTGAAAAGGAAAGTAGTATTGTTACTTCGAAATGACATGGAACATTTCTAGAAGGGAAAGCGGGTCGATCATGGATCTAGGGGGTGTTTGATGTGCTTGCATCACCAATATTGGAAGTGATTTGAATCACCAATCCAATTTTTATGGAGCAGAACGTTATACGATTTATGATGATACTGTACAGAGATTATGGATGTATTATGGAGTTCTCCAGCACGGGGTCGGAGGATGACACGGAGATTACTGCAGGATGCGAGGGAGGTGCTGCCAGTGGCTGTTTAAGCTGAGGATTTTCGGGAGATGGATCCTCATTGCCGAGCTCTGGCGCCGTTGCAAAGGAAATTCAATCAGGATGAAGCGGAATCTACAGCCCTTTGGTGATTCTGGTTGGAGGGAGAGCCGATCCCATCGCCTGATTGACTGATTGACTGATTTGTGATTTTACGTTTGATGAGAAGCTCCCCCGAATAATCTTCGTCTTGGTTTTTGGTTTCTGCTTCATTTGTTTCATGGGCATCTTAGTCCGCTAGTCGAGCTGATTCCATGTGGGATTCGCCGATAGTGGAGCTCCGTCACGGCCGAATGACATCAGAGGTTGGAAGACCGGATGAAAAGTGGGCAACAATATGGACATTCCAACGCCCGGGTAGCGGGCAATCTCACCCGGGCGAATGAAGACAGAATGCCTCTGGAGGTGCAGTGGAGACGGGCAGAGCCTCAGGATTGACTTTGGCGTCGGGAATAGGTAAGAGTGATGAAGTGGACATCCACGAGAAAGCAACCTTGGGACAGCTCAGGCACAGGCAAATTGCCCACCCACGGTTTCAGGGCGGGTCGACGGGACTCCAGAGTTATGCGGAGGATATGTACGTACCATCAATGAAAGAGACGAAGCTTGAATAGAGGAATTGTTTCACGTACTTTTTTTCTCTTTTCTTTCTTCCCCTCCAATGTTGGGCACTTGAGGAAAGTGGGGTCTTTGTCATCCTCCCACTTTTGCGTCATTGCTTCATTCTTTTTCTCCTTTTCGTCTCAAACGTCCTGAAGTCCCATTGATGACCTTACATACCGTGCACTTCGCTTTGTTCTCGGTCTCGAATTGATCCCTGCCAATTTCTCGACTCCGTGTGGTCGTTGCTAACTTGGGATTCCTGCCGACCGCGACTTTTTTTTTTTTTTTTTTTTTTTTTTGCTTTGGTTCATCTATTTATTCCTCGGTTCCTTCAAGCATTGTTGCCGGTGATTTTTTTTTATCAACCTTCCGGAAAGGAAACAAAAATAGCCAAAAAAAAGCTGACCAGAAAAAAAATAAAAAATAAATAAAGAAACAAAAATAAATAAAAGCTTGGAGAGTCAGAGGACTGATTCTCGAGTTTTTAAAAGCTACGAGGAACGCGACATTGATTTCTTGGTATGGTTCTCGAACTGATTTGCCCAGGTTGATCATCTCCAAACCCCTCACCTCTAATACGGATCGCATACTCAGAACTATCACCCACTGCCACTGCGAGTCATCCACGGCTCTGACCGATCTCCAAGATTCACTTCACCTGTAAACCATCCGTGATCTCCGTGGAAAGATCATGGCCTTTACGACACATTACCGCAATGCTTCACCCAATGGTGGGCGACACCATGCGGCAGGTCCACGGGCGTCCACCGGCATGGTCCAACTCGCCTCATCTTACGATCCTTACGAACAACCTAGACACCATTACGACTACGATGATTATCCCTCTGATGCGGGGTATGCCAGCACGGCCTACAGACACTACCCTATTCGACGGTCCCCAGTAGAGGCCCGACCGGTCAGCACCCAAAAGCTCCATGATCCGGGGCACTCGGCCAAAAAGCGCACAGAGTATGCTATCGAACCACAACACAGCACACATCGGCACAGGAGTAGAAGCAACACAGCGTCGGCGGTGGACATCTATCAAAACCCCGCACGCCTCTCAATGCCCAGCCATCATCATTACGGATATGCTCGGGCTCATAGCCCCATTCCCACAAACTCGGGTCAATACCTGGTCCCTGGCTCTCATCATGGTGGGCGACACCGGCGGGTATACAGCACTGACTACACAAGTGATACTGGCCGTTTGGACCCCCATGACCGTGTCAAGCACCGGTCAAGTCGCCATAGCTCCCATCATCATGCTCCCCCCAGCGGGCGGCGGCGGTATCCAGGCTATGAAAGCATCAAGAGAGGGGAAGATATTGACAAACACAATGCTTACTCCTATACCACACCCCGGGAGCAGTTTGATCGAGATTTTCCTGTTCGCGCTCGTCATCATACACCTAGGACGCCCCTTGACCGACCTGTCAGCATGAACTTGATGGATGAGCAGCCTCATTGGTTACCTCGCAAAGACCGCTCACATGGCCCTCCTCCAACTTCTCGGGGGTTCGACAGACTTGACCGGGACAGCAGACCCCGCTCTACTCGGGGCACCGATAATTATCATCACCGCGAGACGTCCCGACCTAGGGGAGGCGATGATCGTTCATTAACTGTGGTCCCTCACGACTCAGATGATGGCTACGATGGCTACGAATCCTACGGGGATCATCATCGTCGCCGCCATCGCCGTAATCATCGGTCCCATCATGATAGCGATCGGCACTACCATGATGATCGATCCCCACGTCGCCATGATAATGGAGGCAATGACCGTGCATTGGTAGGATTGGGGACGGCTGCTTTAGCCAATGGGTACTCGGACATGTCCGACTATGACCCCCGCCAGGAGGCCCGTCAGCACAGGCGGCCACGCGAACCTGAACGTGACTACGATCTAGCACAGTCTACATCCCGCGAACTAGTCGGACGGGTATCTCCAAACTCCGATAGAAATAAACAGATCTATCTGGAGCCTGTTGACTCACGCGAGCGCCATAGAAGCCGGTCTCGCAGACACTCCCGACGACGATGTAACAGTGAATCAGACGGCTTTACTGACGACGATGATCTGCGTAGATATCAGCGCGAACCGTCCGCCAGCCCTCGTCATAAACATAGCAGCGAGGACACTAGTGAGGATAATCTTCCAGCTATTAGACGACGTCCTCCACGTCAGCGTTCCCATGTTCGCTCACCTAGCCGGTCTCGATCTCCCTCAGACGATAGCAAGGACGGAGGCAAAAAAGTCGTTGCAGTCGATCCGCCTGCCCAAAAAGAGCCCGAGGTTGTACCGAAAGGTATTCTCAAGAAGCCTCGACCCGCCTTTCCAGAAGAACCCAATCCAGTGAGAGAAGGTGTAGCCCCCCTAAAGGATGCAGAGAAGAACGGCATTCCGCCTGGTGCTCGATGGACCAAGATCGATCGAAGACTTGTAAACCCGCTAGCGCTGCGATTGGCCGGTGAGCGGTTCGAGGAACGCGAGGAGTACGTGATTGTACTAAAGGTACTATCAAAAGAAGAGATTCAAAAACTTGCTGAGGCAACACAGGCTATTCGAGGTAAGCGTTGGCTCAAGCAATCTCGGCTATAAGGAAGCATTTCCTTTTGCCTTTTGGTCTGATGGAGGGCAATACTTACCCATGAAACTTTTAGATGCACGACAAAAAGAATTGGCACGCGATAAGCGTGAACGACGAGATAGATCCCGTCGCGAGGGTCATCGTGTTGACTCTTCCTCTAGCGACGATGAAGACGAGGAAGAGGATGGGGGTGATGAGCATAGACGAAAGCCTCTACAGATTGAGGCACCACCGATCTCCAGACCTCAGGCTCAAAACCCGGCATTGCCAGAGCGTCCTCGAGTCTCGAATTACTCCTTGCATGAGAACGAGCAAGCGAGAATGGGTCAATCCACTGCGCAGGCGTAGAGACTCTTGTCCATTTTGATGATTGTTTGAGTACCCTCAGCAATTGATTTTGAGAGCACAAACGAAGTCAATTTTTGTTTCACTTTTATGTCTCTTCGCCTTTATTCTTTTCTTTCCTTCTGTCTCTCTCTCTGTCTCTATCTCTTTTGCGCTTGTGAGAATCCTCGACTGTTGTGCGGCTTGACCCCCTTGAAAAGTCGGTTACCAACCCTGGCCAAGCACCGAGCCAAGCGGAGGCATGGCGTTAACCCCCTGTTCAAACAGGGAACAGACTCTTCGCTCCAAATACCCCCTGTTTTTTTTTCTTCTCTGTGCTCCCCACATCGCTTACCTGCGTCACTGTGCGATGAACTTGGGCAAATTTGTATGTTCTAAGGAGATGACACCAATAGGAGACGGTTGGTGATCATTTGGGATCGTCCATTATTATTTCATCTTCATTTTTCTTTTGCTATGAATATTCCCTATGAATATGCCAGTGACATGCTGTGTATGATTTGGATTCTCTGTCTCTTGTCGTCTCACTTAAGCCGGCGTCATCTTACAAACGGGACTACCTACTTACGAGACACTGCAATCGGAATACTCTCTCTATCCGACCTATCATGACTGCGCATTGCTCGAGTCAAAATGCTGCGACTTCAGCTTTTGTACAACCATCAGCTATTTCGATGTTGTTTCAGATGCAGATGATTTCCATGATTCTTTGCATTGCCAAGGAAAGCCGTGTGCTGTATGAACTTACTAGGCATCCATCTATACGGGCTATTGTTACTCCTAGATTCCGTACTTCTGCACAATATTATCAATTAATTGCCATAAGATTCCCATTGAATTTAGAAACATAGAAAAGTAATTCAGATAGATTGTATCGAGTACTGCAAGTGTTGAACGTGATATTGCATTGCAAAACTTCCAGCTGAGGTCTTTCTCTACAGTAGATAGTAATAAAAAAAAATTCACCAATAAGCTAGTACTTTGTATCTTCGAGTCCTTCATGCACTTAATATGGTGCACGGCAGACTAATTCCAAGATTGATATTTATTGCTTCAAGTTTCTACGACACACCTACTGCAGTTACTTCTGTCTGATGATGGCCCCATACCTGAGCTTCTCACTCACGATCTCCCGATAGTCATTATTAATTCAAGTTGTTGTCGAGATGGATGGGGGCCTCGAAAAAACAAGGGGCGGCGACTCGGATCATGATGATGGGCGACGACGGCCGACAAAAATTAATTTAAGGAGAAAACGATCAAGTACAGATTGACGATACTACATAGCTAGTTGTTATACAAAGATATACAGGAACATGAAAAGGAGAGAGAACAAGAGGGAAAGAAGGCAAAAAGCCGCCCGAAAGGAAGGGGGGGGGCCGACAACATCGCACAAGATACTTTGTATGGAGTAATCTGCATGCTCTAGATTTTAACAGGCGCTACAGACGTCTACCTAAGCAAACAAATCTGCAGCGCGCCGGAGAGGACGATCACTTGCGCGCAGTGACTGTGCATGCCTGCATAGGACCTTTGGCTATATTGGGAAGGAGTTATTACGAATGAATCGGAGAACGAAACTCTTTAGGACGACGCTGAATATAGCCCCCTTGAGGACCAAGGAACTAGAATTCAAGAGCTTATGAATCATTGTGGTTCTTCGTTTTTCCCGCTCGTCTAGCGTTCTCCTTTTGTTTGAACTGGGATTTGGACATGGATGTTCAGCCCTGTGTGTAGCCAATGTAACGCTATTCACCTATCCCCTGGTCCAAATGGTGATTTGCTTGCTAGTGGATTTTAATCTCTTATTTCCGTGATTTGTGGTTCCACCCACTGTATTGTATTATTGGTCCAGGACTGGACGCCGAGGACGATGAACATTTGCCCAGATTCTGGTCCTATCTCTTCCTGGTATTTTTCCCTGGAGTTCAACAACAGACCACTCGTACTTCGTAACGACCCAAAGCCTGTATATGGATGTAACTTATACAACAAGGCAGAATCAAAAAGATAGCACAAGTATTCCACAAGGATGCCTAACGGTCCAATCTACATGCCTCAGGATAAGCACCTCGAGCCCTCCCGCTAATAGTCCCAACAACCAACCCATTGGTCCACAACAGCCAACTACAAGTGGCACAGTGATGACACAGTCAAAACGACCCCATCGCTTTCCTCCAATCCGCATCATTCACCCCCCACCGAAGGGAACAGTCACCGGGGAGATATCGGGAATACTCCCCGGTAATAGACCCATTGGACAACACAGCAGAAAGAACAAGTCCAAACCCATCGAACCCACTCTTCGGTCCCTTCCGACGAGATAATCAAATGCGCAAAGGCAAAAAAAAAAAAAAAAAAAAGGACGCATGGTGATCTTCATCGTCCCGACATGCCGTCCTACATTAGTCCGAGGTCATATAAAAAAACTAGCAAGTCTACGAATACTAACCGGGTCACGGCTGAAACTGATTGGATAAACTCGCCCGCTTCCTTGTTCGTTTCGTTCACTTCTTTGTTTATTTTTGGTGATAATTCTCCCCCCGTTCAGCCCCCAGATTAGCTTTCTTTCATGAAACAGACCAGGGTTAAATGGTGTTTTACTCGCTTTCCTGCCGCTACTTTGCAGCTGATCTCGGCAGAGTCCAGATTTGTCGGCTATTTTGTGGGACTGACTGGGTCTTTGTTTTAAGCTGTTGGACGGAGTGTTAGGTTAATCACTAGATCTTTGTATCCCGGGTAATATGTTTTACTCATACTTGGGTATTTTGTGTGTTTTGGGTTTAGTTCTTTCGCAACAGGTTTTGAATTTCTGCCCCCGCAGTGGGATATCTGAATGTCTCATTTTGACAGGCTTTTGGTTTTTTTTTTTTTTTTTGTTGTGATATCATATTATTCGACAACACAACTGAAGGTGATTGAAGTTGAGATCTACACCTACATAGCCCCCAACGCTCTACCTCGTAATTACTTCCAAGCTTGGCCGTATGTAAACCCCATGTGAGTAATATTAAGATGTGCCGGCCCCAGCATAACATAGTTTTAGTTTGAGAACAAGCCTTGGGGCAAAACAACAAAAAGACAGTGGATATGTCTCGTATTGACTTCGGACGGCAGTTCGTTCTAACCACATGAAACCGGGAACATTGAGGGGCCAGCAAGATAATGAGACAAAACAAACAAGTGATAGCCATGATCTCAGAGGCGTTTTCCATTTCTTCATCAACCCAATATTCAAGTTTGTTTCTTGATAAATGAATTTTATATTAACGCACCGTCAAAGCTGATCTTCTCAAACACAGGTGGATAGTAATTCGGGTTAAAACATTCCCACGCACCAGACCATTTCTTGGCCCGCGAGGCTTTTTTTCGAGGCAGACATCATCATGAGCGGGGGGAGTATAATACACCACAACTATAGGCATGTAATCTACCTAGGTAGCAGGTGTATGGAGAACAGAGCAGCGTCAAAATCCGGTTCTATGTGTCTGTGGCAATGCATAGATGAGGAATCGGCTTAAGATCGACACAAGCACATGGGTTGGTTCGCTACCAGGTTATCCCCTGCGTCCGCCTCTTTGACATCTTCGATTCATAACTCCCCGTGGCCTTATGGTGTCATTGGAGGGAGGAGCGGTGGGGGAAGACGCAACGTCACTGTGCGAGTGATGCATGATAGAATACGAAAAGAGAATTCCAATCAAAAATTTGTTATTTAATTCTATATTTCTTTTATTATAATATATATAATATGTGAATAAATTATAAAGAATAAAAGTTGGGAATAATCACTTTTGACTTTTGACTGCCGATGATCGATGTCAACCGACCTCCACCCTGAATCAGTCTTGACCCCAGCGCCACTGTCCAACAATTTCAAGTTGCTGTCAACGAATAGCGAGCGGCGCTTATATTGGAGATAATTCCAAATTCCTCAATGTGATAAGTGATCACCCCCTCATAGCCCCGTTGAGATCGTGACTGCGATTATGATCTCCACGTCTGTCGTACCCACTTAGTTCTCGCATGTACACACTTCACATACATGGCGCCAAAGACAAGCACCTACTCTTTCCGGAAGCAGATAGGATCGGCTATAGGAGCTAAAACACGATACAGGGGCATAGGAACGGTGAGCGTTTGGATGTATCCCCACCACCGCTATCCGACCTGCAGCGATCAGCCGCCTGGATTACTCAATTCTAAGGCTGAGTTCCCACTTAGTCCTCCTCCTCTCGCGAGTTGCAGATGTACCTAGCGTGGAGAGATGATGAAACAGGTCGTTAGTCCCGGCCACGCGACACGCTACTGCGGCCGCCTGTGTCCGCCTGTGTCCGCCACAGTTTAACGCCGTTTGATCAGTCGATGGCTCATAAGTACACGGTGCGTAGTGATTCGCCACGGAGACTCTTGGATATTTCCTACGGACGCCTTTATTTTTCTTTTTCTCCTCTGTCCTTTTCTTTTTCTTTGTCTTCAAAAGTACATTTTTCGAGCACCGAATGATGAGAATAAAAAATCTATTCAAATGTTAGTTTGAATTCTATACTCTACGTTCAGCTCAGTATCTAGGTAGTATACTGTTACCCACTACAAATTATTATCCACGGTTTTCTATACCTAGGTACTAGCACCTGTCCAACCCTTGGAAGGACTAGAAAGTCGCCGAGCCCTGTCGGAGTTTCGGTGTTAATACCTACGATAGTCAACGGCGATAACTACACGCACTTCTTGGCATCACTGCAGTCCGAGCAGAATTCCGATTATCCCTTCCTGACTGGCTCTAAGCGGCTGCATAACCGGAGCACTCTGTTCCTCGTGTCTGGTTCTTGGGCTCTGGATCCGTTGCTGGGACCACTCAGCGTTGAGAATCGCCCAACATACTTTTCCAAGTAAACTCCAAGTGTTTGCGTTTGTTTCGTATGTCCGCAGTAGTCACCCTCAAGTCGATGCAAGTGGAGGCCATGGAGCCCTCGCAGCCGGATGGTGGGGCCGAAGACCAAGTTAGTGTTCCTTTGGTTTCTTCCCGCGTCAGTGATTTAGATCGGTCCCGTCGAAGAAGCAGGTGATTTCAAAGAAACCCCGAAAGGATCGCAGGGTTCGTAGCACCTACCCACCTCAGAGATTGGGGAGGGGGCCAAAAAGAAAGATTTTTTCTGTGAACTGTCGGGCAGAGCCGCCCCCATCAGTTTCGATTAGGTATATGAAACGAATGGAGGAGAGAGAACAAAGAAACAAAGAATGGGCTCCAGTGGGTATGTGATCCAGGACGGCAGGAGGAAAAGTGGAGATGTTTGCGCCCCTCAATTTGTGGGAGGTTCCGTCATTAGCTTGCTTTTCTCCATCACAAAGTCGGGCTAATGAATGTAACTAACATTTAGTTTATCCGGGGGCGCTCTTTGTTCATCCGACGATCCCAAAAGCGGAGCCAAACCACCCGACTTGCCAATGAAGTGGGCTTGACGGGGGTCTCTGGGGCCCCCTGTTCGGCCTTTTCCCCTCAGGCTCCAAGCTTTGCCGCTATGTCTATCATTCACATCGAGGGGGAAATTTAATCCCCCCCGAGACCGTTGGCGCCTCCTGAGGCTGACCCTTCTAGATTAGACAGGGTGGACGATTTTTCCGTGCGTTCGAACGGACCAGGGTACGACAACTTTAAAATCCACGAGAACGTGCTGGACGATGCTAGGAGGCGGATCTACATGGACGACAAATTTAAGCGATGGCGATTCAAAAGTGAGGCAAAAAGTACTTTGTACTAAAAGTAATAAAAATGAATTATGAGTTAAAAAAAAAAAAAAAACTGAACAAGAGCAAGAAAAATAAAATGACAATAAATAGAACAGGCTAAAAGATAGCGATTTAAGAAAATACTGAAAATCAACAATCTGGATACCCCTTTCCACTTGGATACGCAATGAGGATTGTCCAACTGCGTCGTAGTGCTGTGCAAAATACGCCCCATAGCAGCCCCGGTCATGCAACTAATACTAGTTTTACCCAACGGCGCCAACCGCATCCATGGCCCAGGTGCCCAAACACACCGGTGGAAGAGTAGTTGGTACACTTAAATCCTTTGCCACATCTAGAACATCGGGGCTACTGCTCTTCTCACTTAGCCTTCCGCGGCGCCAAAGTCAAACTCTCGCGGTGATTAGCATTCGAGCTCCACAAGGGTCATGCACCTTTACTCATTTGGTGAAGAGCAGGCGACACTCTCGGGCGCTTGGGGGCGCATCTGTAGGCACCATTACGACATTGTGGCTCAGGTAATTTCGTCTGTGTGGTTACGCGAACTTGGAGTGGACTCTGTTCATGTATGTACTATATAGACCAAGGGGGGTACGTATCTGTACAATAGTATTGACGCAACAAGCAGACAGTATGGGCTGATGAATACTTACTGCTCAAGTACTATGCGCAAGTAGCCGACTGCCGAAACCAGTTCATATTGTCATCTCTTCCTTTGAGATGAAGAGGTAGAGATTCGCTAAAGATGCGTGTGATTCGGAGAACGGTGGAGTCCACGAGCCAGAGACACCCCACTTCGAGATAAAAATGAATCTGTTCTCTCCCGTTTAGAGTATTTTCTCTTATTTATTTACGTTTTGACTTTTCGATTCTTTTTGTATATTTTTTTTTCTTGACTGCTGTCAGGACGAAGAGGACAGCTCCAAACGCCGCTACGATCTGCACCCAGCAAGGGCGGGCCTCGCGGGCCTTCCGGGCCACCCGGGGCCCCCATTCAACGTGGCCCGTGTTGCCCGTTGTGGGAACAGGATGTGCAAAGCCAAAAAAGCCAACAAAAGTGATTTCAAAGAATAAATTCAAAAATCTGAAAATACAAATTAAAAGGAATTAACAAAAATAATAATCACAAAGAAGAACTCACGCACCAAAAATGGGCCCATGCGAAATCCATCACACAACGACCAAAAAAATCACGGAGGACCCCGGCCCTTAGTCCCTAGATCCTCAACCATGGAAAAGAACAACAACCTACTTCTTCTAATTGTCTTCTCCTCAATAAGCCTTTCTTTGTTCACTCATACCATCAGAGAGAGGCAAGAGTCGATCGCACTGCAACCAAACTTGAACAAGTGGCGTTCTGCCGCGCCCCCATCCTGTCCCCGCTAGCCCTAGCGTGTCGAGTGCATAGCGAACCAATGAATCAACTCCGTATTCCCTTATTTTGCTCTGTCTCCATTTTTTAAAAGATTTTTCTTAGAAAAACGGTTCCTTCCACCCGCTCTTGCTTCCTGACTTGTGTCCCTTGGGGGCTGCTGCATGTAAGTATAGAATACGCTGGCCAATTGCCGCGGTCTAGACTTGATGCTACGTGCGCTGAAGTGGCCCCGATAGACATATTCAAACGGTACTAAGGGCTAGCACGGGGCACGGGCCAAAGAGTTTTATTAGACACATGACGTATTTCTCGCAGATCGGTGAATCGGGTCTTCGGAGTTACGATAGTGTGTGGAAGGAAATTAGATGTGGGCTTTGTGGGAGGACTTGGAAGCCTAATGCTACGAGGTACTGCTGTGAATCGGGTACGACTTTCTATATTAAGTACCTGTTTTTATTCGATACTAACTAAGTTTCTAATTTGGCTTTTTTGTTGTTTTGTTTTCGTTTAATTGTCAAGTGCGCATGAAGTTCAAGGATTTAAGGGGAAACTTGAAGAAGAGGGTGACAAGTACTTCGCCGACGTTGATGGTGAGATAGGCGGTTAAGCGACGAGTGGCTAGGAGAAAGGGGAATAAATCAAGCTACTGCCGACCCCAGTCTAGTCATCTCACGCGTGTTGACAACGTCTCTCGCCCAGTCGATCCGGGGCCGGTAGTGGCACTACTAGCGGAGCAAATCGATGAGCTTGGATCTCGGTTGATCCGCTCAGGGGTGGTTGGGTGGCACAGGAGTCTTTCTCCCCATTCCTGTTTATGGTTCGCCGATGGGGAGAGAAACTTTCCCCGTTAAGCCAAGCCATCCCTAGAGCCCATGTTCCCGGCCGTACGACTCTTTTTCTGGAACCCGTACGACAAACCTACGTGGGCATGTGTTATCGAGACTCGGGGCACGGATACCGGCATACTTTTTCGCCCTTGCGTTGGCTATGGGTTTCTTACGTGCGGTTCTAGCTTAATTTTTGACCCTCTTCGTGGAATTGATCTGGGAGATTGGTCTTGGGGGATTTTTGGGCTCTTCTTGTCATTGTTGGTATTTGTCTTACTTTTTTTTTACACAATACAGAGGAGAGGGGATCTCCATGGCCCAGGCCATGAGTACAAAGCACCATAGTCCGTATACTTTATCGAGTGATGCACATCGAGTGGATGCTGGTGGGGCGGGTGATTGCTATCACAATTTCCTTCTATCCGAGGTTAGAATGATCACTGCGCTCTTGAGTTTGAATATAAAATAGTATTAAAGAAAAAGATCGACGAATTTCATGAAAAGAGCTGACAACATCTGGGAATGACCATAGAATACCTGAGATTACGATCATATTCACGCAAGATGAAACAAGAAAAGGCAAGACCAAGAGAAAATCATAAACAGAAGAAAAAGAAAAAAACGAAATTCAGGAAACGTCTGGAGCTGGAATAGCTGAGGGTGGGACCAAAAGCGGGTACAACTTGACGCGACGGACAGTCGCGGACCCCAGCACCCTGCATCAATCACAGGTGTGAATACCAATGACGACCCACTCTCAAATGACACCGTTTCCCTCGGCCCCACGCTCGCATAAGAGAGGGAGAAAAAATAAAATGAAATAAAGACCCAGCAGGCGAGTCTTGTTGGAGAGAGCGTCAACAAAAAAAGGGGGGGCTGGGTTAGGTTGGCGCATGCACCCGGGTTAGTCCCAACCTTCAGCCCTGAATGCCCTAACCGCAGAGTGGTAGGAGAATCAACCAATGGATCCAGAAGAGAGAAACAACAAAGATCTTCATAGAGTGATTGGCCGGACGAACCAACAGCTCGCTCAGCTTTGAATGGGTGCGATTACGACGCATCCCAAGCTAGACTCGTTCTGGAAGTCCTTGGCTCATTTCGCACCCATTTCCCCTCTGTTCATTCTCCACGATAAGTCCCGCGTTGGATGCTACTGCACGACTGCACAGTCACTGCGCATTTTATGGGGGCACAGGGCCATGATCATCGGACTGCAACTTGTTGCCCCTTTCCGGTCTGTTTTGAGCCTCAGAAGCCGGTTATCCGCTTTTATTATTATTATTATTATCTCTTTGATTTGTGATTTCTGATTTCAAATCTGGTTTCTGAGACCAGCCCGAGACTTAACTAGGGGTTAAGGGAAGAACCGGACTAGATTAGATTAAGTGGTAGAAGCGAATGAAAACCTGGAATATCGTTCCATCTGCCATACTCCGTATACGCAGTCACGTTATAGATTATAGAGGGATATAATATAGATAAAATAGAAGAGATGACGCCAGGGCCAGGTTGATCGAGCCGCGTGATGCTCCACTACGCTCCGACTCACTGTGAAGCTTCATAGCCTACCTAGTACTAGAGGATCTTTTTTTTATAGTTCAAACCCAGTCGCAAGTCCAGAGGGAGTATAGAACCGGCGACATGTTATTAGTGGAGGAATTCAAGTGTTGTGCGTTGACGTGCCGATACCTACGGAGAAAAATGGCTCGTGTCGACTGTGACTTTCCATTCTTGAACTATCTTTTGGTTCGAGTGCCAAGCGCAGCTAAGATGTCGGGCTAGTGCATTACAGGCTTAGAGGGTGAAGCCCGGGTGGAGGCCCGCATGGGGGAAGCCTGGGGCATCTCATGAGGTTCTATTGGTGCTCCGAGTCAAGCAATGTTTGTGCTTCGTGTCTGTTGGCTTTCTGTTTTTTTCGTTTCTTTTCTCTTTTTGTTCATGACCAATTTTTCTTTTCTTTTCTTTTCTTTTCTTTTCTTTTCTTTTCTTTTCTTTTCTTTTCTTTTCTTTTCTTTTTCTTTTTCCTCTCCCTTCCCGCCTTCAATTTATATCCGGCATGAGCGGAAACGCCGCTTATTCCATAATGCAGAAAGGAAAGGAAAGGGCGTGGACAGATATGGTATGAAGCGGAGACCGATTCAGATGTGTTCATCGGGCAGATCAGCGGCTGATGGAGAGAAAATCGAATAATAAAATCAATCGGCCAAAAAAAAAGGAATACATAAATGGAATATCACATCACCAAATAAAAATGACAAGGTTGCGACGAACGATAAGCCGAATGTGATGGGCGCCGTTAGGCTGTTTCGAGTTTATTTCGACGGGGCCATCGAGGGAAGACGGGGGATCTGGATCGGATGGAGAACAGATTGGGCCGTGGAAACAACATCAGCGTCAGATCGCGTGTCACCCTGTCTGGTCCGGGATGGATCTCTGCGCCGATCTCGATATACTCCGAACTCAAGTATAATACATCGCCAGTACCTGAAACGGCCTTCGCGAGACGTCAACGGAGCCCTTTTCATTCCGATGAGTCTCCACTTCAGGGTAAATCTTCATCTTCTAGACCGCGTCGTTTTTGCAGGCCCGTTGGATACCCGTTCGATCTGCTCCCCCCCCTTTTTTTTTTTTTTTTTGCTTCTCTCTTTCTACATACCCCAACGTCATGAGCAAACATGTCTCCAGCCAACAGCTCTACTCGGTTATCATTTGCCGACGGTCAGTGGTCCATCAGGGCCCCATAGCTGTGAATCGAGCAATTACCCCATTCTATTGACATAGTCCTAGCTCAACACCTACGATGTATTTTTCTTTCAGGAAATTGTATTTTCCCTTTCCCTTTCCTTCCCCCCATCGGCCCTTGACTCTAGAGGTAGTCTAGGATACGCTAGACCAGGACAATCCCGTGCCGGAAAATCCACTTTAGCTCGAAACTCTCTCCCCTGGAGAGAGAAAAATGAGGGAAATAACGTCACTCGGAGTTCTTTGTCCAGTGTTGCGCCGAGTCCGTTTGCTACCCAATCATAGACTCGACCTCGTAACCAACAGACGGTTCTTTGTTTTTCTTCGACGGACGTATCATGATGCCTCCTCTCCCTCCGAAGAACCGTTCCTTGGAAAAAGTCCAGCTGCAAAAAGCAAGAGGGGCAATATCACTAGACCGGTAGACAACCGCGGATCCCAGTATTGGTCAAAGAAAGCTGCAATCTGAAGCTATCTTGATATCAGAATATCCGGTTTCTCTTTTCTACATCTGTCGTGTCTAGTTCATAGAGGTAGAGAACGAAGGATGATAATCCTCCATCTTCAGTGTCCACTGCACTAGAGAATGATAGGTAGGTCGATAGGTACCTGTCCAGTGTACCTCAAAATAGCCCTGCAAATGATACTTTCTCCACTGCCGTCCTTATTTTTGTGCTAGAGATGTAATTTCCTTAATCCGAATAAATAAGTGTCTTTTTTTGAATTGATTTTTTTTTTCCCAAAAATCTTTTTTATTTTAGCGTTGGTGATTTCCTTCTATCCACGCACCGGTCTACTGCATGGTCTTGCTGCACATCATTCCCTCTTCCCACCCTCCTTTTTTTTCCCTCTTTTTTCTTAATGATTATTTTATTTTATTATTTTATTATTGAATTTTTCTCTTCTCTTTTCTTTTTCTTTTTCTTTTTTTTTTTCTTTTTTCTTTTTTTTCTTCTGATTTTAAAATTTTGTTTCTTTTTCTCCACGGCGTTTAAATCTCCTCCCATCTCGGCTAGGATATGACGCTCCATTAATTTCACAGAGGCTCGGATGTTTACTGGGACTCTCGAGTCTCTTAATCTCCCTCCTGCATCCATCCTGGGCGATATTACACCAGGTTCCCGTTACTGACCAGCCCATCCGGATACCTTCTCATCGTGCTCTCCACTGATCGGATCTTCTTTGGGGCTTTGGGACCCATTTTTCTATTTCGATGTTTTCCAATTCCTCTTTAATTCAGACTTGATCTATATTATTCTTTTTTTTTTATACACATCCACGGTTTTCCCCACTCCACATCTTGTATTTTTGGTTTTCTTTTCCTTTTTTTCTCATTTATTATTTCGTATTACTTATTTCATATTATTCTCTTTTTCTTTTTCTTTCTTTTTTTTTTTATATTATTTTTTTCCCTTTGTCTCTCTCCTCTGAACTTGCATCCTGACATGAGAGGACAAGGGAAGCGTGGGTCTAATTTAGAGACAACGCTGCCTTGAACTTCCTCCCCTCCCCCATAGTCCATGGGTTCTCCATGGGTGCAGCTAAATAAACGACCCTGGACCCTCTCTTAATCCCATCGTCAAACACGGTCCATCGTGCCCTGAGCCCCCACCACCCCAGTCAAGAACAGGCTACTAGCCGTGAGTGTCGCGCAGCACCTTTTTTAGTCTGAGGCTTTTCGGGATCTACTACCCCCCGTGCTTGTTCTCATTTGACGTTGGGCATCCCCACGCGCGATTCTTCCAGCGCGGCAAACCCTCGCATCCTGGCTCTTTTTTACGTTTTTCCTTTTTTTTTTTTTCCTTTTCCACCTCTTCCTTGTCAAACACTCTTCCCTGGCCACTTCCTCTCTGTATTGGAGTCTGACCTCAATCCTAGACCGTGAACGAGGTCTCTTCCCTGACCGGTATGGTACATACTGATCGTGATCCTCCGGTGTCAAAATACAAGGAAGAGCCGGTTGATAATTCTGTGAGTATTCGACTCGTCGACTTTTCCTCTTTGCTTTCCACAAGATAGACTTGGAACAACACCATCTTGTCACTTCTCTTTATGTCCATTCCCTTTACTACAATATCAATATTCCCTGTTTCCAAACTCTTGTTCTTTTCCCGTTTGATATTGCGTCGGAAACAACACCTGGCGTGGTGAGAGTATACACCACGGGATGGTCAGCTCCCCGGAGACTTTTGCTGCAACTACCGGACATCGAAATCAACATTGCTCCCCTGGCAAACCTTCAATGGACTCGGAAATGGCCCAGAAGAACTTTCCGAGCGGGTTCTTTTTTATTTATGCCCGGGCTGAGCGTCTGACTCAATGGAATTATCATAATCATGCGGCTGAAAAAGCTGCTTTCATCGAGAGGGCTTTGCCTCCGGATCTGATGATACCTGTATCTCTGTGCGCCAGTTGCCCAAGCGTGAGAACGCCTAAACTTATCGGTATTTGCCTCTAGTAAAGGGGAAACCAAATTGGTGAATCAGAGAAAAAGAGAGAAAAAGTCAAAAGGGAAAACCAAAAGGGGAAAAACTACAAAGATGCTTCCTCGCTTCCACTCAGCACAATGAAAGCCACATCGCCCACTCCGAAGGCCGTGTGTAGCGGCGAAGGCGCCATTGACATGGACAAACAACGAAGTTGGAGAGTTTGGTCCCCTCGGAAGAAAAGAGCCACTCGCAGTCTCAAAGCCAGCCCCAGCGCTACACAGATCCGTGGTTTTCTTTGGTCCTGGACGGCCCATCCTGGCTCAATCCTAGTCATTTGTTACGCACCCAAGCCCATCCCTGCTCGAGGAATCGTTCGTCCGTGGCAACTTTTCTCCTCCTAAAGCTGAAGAATTTCTGGCTCTCCGAAGCATTCAAATCCCCGCGCTTATGTCGTCACTTATTCTGGATGATCTGGTTGTGTTCTCAAAGTCTCTATCTATCTATCTTTTTTTCCTCCTTCCACGTTCTTAGGCTGTTTGTACTACCACGCGGGCTTGGGGACCTCATTGAGGGGCCTTGGAACATCCAAGTCTTTCAGTTACTGATACGCTTTCGCCACAGCTCCGACACGGCAGCTCGCCATCGATTTCTCATCAGCAACAGCTTGATCCTCTGAGGCCCGATCTAGCACCACCACCACCACAATTACTGCAGAGGAGTCCTCTGTCGCCGCTTGAGATAGCTGCTTCTCTTCCTCCGCCAACATTTTCCACAGTATCATACCCTCCGCATCATTCCCTAGGGGGCAGCATCGTGCACTCGCAGACTCCCTACGAGTCACCAGTGCAAGAGTCGCCATATTATACGACTCATCCATCTGTGTATCCCACTTCAACTGCGCCAACGCAGTATCCGACTAGTGGTGAGTGGTAATTTTCTCTGAAGCTTGATTTCTCGCGGATTCTTATCTGATGACTCCCCGTGGCATCATATATGGGACTGACTGCCGCCTGGATTGCTACGGACCCCCGACTAATCCTTTGAAATATAGGGCCGTCTGACCTCATGGCAACCACCGCTCAAATGCAGAGACCTTATCCACCAATTTATCATACCCCTCAATCAAATTCCCCAGCCTCTGTAGCATCACAACCGCACGATCAGCATGGTCGAAACATCTACACCCAGTCGCCACAGATGCCACCCCAAATGTACGGCTACCAGCCATACTCCCCAATAAACCCCATTCAGCCCTCTTACGCACCCCATGCATCACCCCAACCACACGCCATTACATCACAGTCTATGATGATGGCCCCTCAAACAAGCACGGCACAAATGTCCCCTCATCAACAATCAGCCGCCCCCAACACAGCTTTATCCAGCAGCCCACCGATGAAGATGGATCCATTACCGCAGTCTACCCAGCGATCAATGCTTAATCCTACTCTCCCAGTACCAAGCAATAGCAGCATGACAGCAGCCAACGTTCAACAGAATTCCTCACTAGGAGGAAGCTCAAGTGCAGCTCCTGGCCCGATTCCTGCCACTACCCCACTCGTTGTACGACAGGATAACAACGGAGTACAATGGATAGCTTTCGAGTATTCACGCGATCGAGTTAAGATGGAATACACCATTCGCTGTGATGTCGAATCCGTCAATGTCGACAGTCTCAGTCAAGACTTCAAGACAGAGAATTGCGTCTACCCTCGTGCATGCTGCAGCAAAGACCAGTACCGCGGTAACCGACTAGTTTACGAGACCGAATGCAATGCCGTTGGATGGGCATTAGCGGAGCTGAACCCAGCATTACGAGGCAAGCGAGGTCTAATTCAGCGTGCAGTTGATAGTTGGAGAAATAGCAATCAGGATCCTCGGCTTCGCAGCAGACGAGTGCGTCGCCAGCATAAGATGAATCGCCGACAGTCCGTCCAGCCTCCTTCCACTCCCCAACTTCCTCCGGCCGCCGCTCCCAGCCACAGTGGAATGACCAGTGTTCCCACGGGGCAACGTTCTAGTATGGGCCCTTTGATGGGCCCACCCATGACACATCACCACGCCCAGCCAGACGGTAGCCCTAAGCTTGAGCAAGTCAGCGGTATGTTTCACTGAGATATGATGTGATTTGCTCCGTTGTTCATGTTTCCTTCTTCGATGTGCGCGGCGGGGTTTCTTTTCCCTTCCCTCTTTCCCTTCTGACTCTTTGTTTTCTTGTCATTTTACACTGTTTTTTATGGACTTTTTTTTGACGGACTGGACATTTGTCTCCCATGATCTAATTGTATGTCTATGAGTGGGAAATTTGTGTGATTACACTGTGTGGCTTTTTGTCTGGATGGTGTTTGAGATGTCTTGTGATATGATCCTGTCTGCTCTAAATCTTGTTTCCAACTTCTTTGGATTCATTTGCTTTGCTTTGCCTCGCTCTACTCCTGTCTTATTCTTTCATACCCTCTCTGTTCTGATTATCATCTGATGCCGCCGCGCCACTTGCCTTTTTTTTTTTTTTTTTTGGTCCTTTTTTGGGATTCAAAAGACCCCCCTGCAAACATGCAGTACAGCGTAGGCTAATTACTCCCTTTTCCCTTCCCATTCTATAGGCACTACAGACTACAACCTCGGAGCCCAGCGTCCCCTCGACGCAGGCCGTCTACCACCTGCACCACTCGGTGCCACAGATATTCGACCGGGACAGGTCTTTCATGACGCACAACACGTACCGCCATCTGTGAGCGTCAGTTCCTCAATGCCCCCGCTTCTCCGTGAGAGTGGACTCGGCTCGTTAGGACGCCACCCAACCATAGCAACTTCCAGTCGAATGGCAGGCAGCACCGCCGACCTCGACGACGAACAGAGTCCCACCAACGACGACCTCTTCGGCCAGCTTCCAGATGGTAAGCGGCGAACGTTTATTTTGGTTGAGGATCCCCAGCGCGGCTCTCGTGTGCGAGTCAAGGTGGGCTTAGATAAGGTGAAGATGGATGAGATTCCGGATTCTTACCGCAGAGATACGGCGGTCTACCCGCGCACCTACTTCCCTACACAGATGAAAGATGCCCCTGTCCTCGTGGATCCTAGCAAGAGATTCTTTGCGGAGGATGAGGACCACACGGCCGACCCGGAAGACTCCACTGTAGGACGAACGACGGTCCCTGCTCCATCGATGGAGAACGAGATGGGGGTTGATGTCCCCAAACTCTCCCGCCGACACCATCGGAAAGAAGTGATGTTGAATGATCTTGCATACCGACTCAGCTGGAGTCAGAGCCGAGTCTTTGCCGGGCGCATGCTATTTTTGCAACGGTCGCGTAAGTTCACCTTTTTTTTTTTTTTTTTTTTTTTTTTTTTTTTTTTTTTCTAGAAAATAACACGCAAAATTAGGAAATCTTGCTCTTTTAATCGTATTGTGTCTATTTTAATGTCAGTTGGGATGCAGGC
>JAMAGU010000001.1:545984-628092 GCA_023626375.1 Talaromyces sp. PF30-5
TTGTGAATTTTCTTGGATACCCACTCCGCTGGTTTCAGATCCGAGTCTTTGCCGGGCGCATGCTATTTTTGCAACGGTCGCGTAATTTCACCTTTTTTTTTTTTTTTTTTCTTTTTTTTTTTTTGTTTTCTAGAAACTCCCACGCAATAGTCGGCTCTCTTGCTCTGTTCCTCGTATTGTGTCTCTGTTCCTGTCAGGTGGTCTGCAGGCACGGGAACGCCCACGTGCGAAGATCCAAAACATTGTCTCAGTGTGGACCGCGGGACTTTCATTGATTATTTTGTTGTTGTGATTGAGCAAGGACACTGCTAACCGTTATAGTGGATGCCTACCGCAATAAAATGCGCACTAGTATGATCGCCGCGGGCCAAGAAGCATCGGATATTCCGGAGCATTTCGATACTCGACGCGGCAAGCGGCGATTCCTGGAGCGGGCCCGTCGCCTCCAGAGTGACTGTCCGTCTGCCGCCCAACGGAGTGCCGAGGAAGTCGAGGGATAATGATGAATATATGATATTGGCTTTTAGTCTATTGGATATTCTTCTCATGGTTGATCTGGATCTGGTGTATTTTGTTTATGATTTTTTTTGGATTTTATTTTTCTCCCGATTATGAAGGGATCAACGAGCGCAAAATACCAAAACACGGGAGCGTTGGGACTCTGGAATGGATTTGCACGGCGCAGGGATTGGAGGTTCATTGGGTATTTACTGACCTTTTTTTTATTTTTATTTTTTATTTTTTTCTTTATGACGAGATCATGGCAGTGATGGCAATTAACGGTCTTTATTTTGACTCTGATGATGGTCATTAGTGGTCTGATTTAATTTTATATGCAATCCGTGGCACCGTGTTCTGGTGTAGGGTGGCATTCCGCTGCGGCGAGTATAAAAATAGCATCCAGCACAGCGTATGTACACGCTACAGTCTACAGTGAACTCTACAGTATGGACTTGGCGAGTCTACATACTCTCGCGGTTACCCGCGAAGAAGGGTCAGACCCACCGGTCCACATTGACAGGACCCTTGAATGCAGGGTTCAACAGCCCTTAGATCAGATACTCTCGTGTCTTTTCTCCTTCTGTTCGTCGTGTTCTTGTTCTTTCTTTTTACCTGTTCTCATCTTTTCTCATTTCATTTTCTCCCTCATCCTCCCCTGTACAACGTTGCCGTCGCTGATTTCGGGTGGGGGACGCTTATCCGTTGTCGGGGCCACCAAACGCTTGTTGACAACTTTATTCCCCTCTACATTCCCTCTTCTTTTTTTCTGCTCTCTTTCTCTTTCCAAACCCAAACGACGGACTCCGCTTGATCGTGCCTTCTGAGAATTCATTCTTCTTGCTCTCCAACTCAACTATCCCATCTTAAACTCTACCTGTCACAACGCCGGCCAGTCGCACTCGGTCCACCCGTGTACCGCACTGCCTCCATCCCGCGAACCGTGGAATCGGAAATCACGCTGACAGTTCTGCGATGTCCGCGTTCTAATTTTAATCTGCCTTCCTGAAAGACATCCAATTTCCAATCGTGTCTTGCGCTTCTTCCCAATTACCCCAGCAGCGTTCAAGCGCCTCTCATTCTCCACCTCCGATAGCATACAATACACTTCAGCCTCACTTACATAGCCTTACCAGGCATCCCTTGCATTCTACATAACAACAACAAAACTCCTCCCCGCCTGATAAAATCACAATGTCCGATCTCAACGATATTCCCGAACCACCCCGCCGTTACTCACATCCAAACCGTCAAGACTCATCCGTCACACCAGGCGTTGATAATCTTGGCCCCTCCTCGGTAGGCGGCGGGATAAGTGGCATCGCATTGGGAATCGCAAACACCCACAGTCGCCAAAGTGGCATCGATGCGGTCAGTGGTGTAGACCAAGGCCCAGACCAAGATTTAGGTCCCCACGATAACTACTCTGGCCCCGCGGAACGAGGCTTCCACACGACGGGTTCAGACAATCCCTACGTTCCTGCGCCTTCAGCAACTGAGAATCCCTTTTACGGAAGCTCAGAGACTTTGCGTGCGGCCAATTCGCACGGCTCAAGTATGGCTCTGGGGGACCCCGGTGCTTCGCCGGCTTTTCGAACCCCCAACCAATCTAGTGCCCACCTTGCCGAGGCCCGGCGCAGCTTCCGCGATGGATACCCTGGGCCTGGACCTGCACCTGCACCTTATTCAGGTGGACTTGTGAGTGATGGACCTTATCAAAGATCATCACATTACAGTAACGGCGGTATGTCGGGCGATATCAACCCGGATGATATCGCGGATGACGGGGATGATGAGTTTACGCCTGCTTCTAGAAACCGCGCTGGTCCTGTAGCCGCGGGGGCAGCTGTAGGCGCAGGAGCTGGTGCAGCAGCGGCCTCAAAGTCTGGTCATGGGTTGTTTGGGGGTTTCTTTGGATCAGAGAAGAACGCAAATGTTGCTTATGATGCTGTCCCTGGGGGTGGATTAGAAGCTGGGCAAACAGGGAAAAAGAGCTTGGGGATGGCAGGCCGAAAGAAGAGAGCATTGATTGTTGGAGCTGTGCTTGGCTTTATCATTCTTGCTGCCATTGTTGGCGGTGCTGTTGGTGGCACGCTTGGATCAAGGCATGCCGATGGGAAGTCGAAGGATCACTCTTCATCTGATGATGAGGATAAGGATGGTGACTTGGATAAGGATTCATCGCAAATCAAGGCTCTGATGGGGAACAAGGACCTGCACAAAGTCTTCCCGGGTATGGACTATACGCCTTGGGGAGTCCAGTATCCATTATGTCTCAAGTACCCACCATCTCAGAACAATGTTACCCGCGACTTGGCTGTCCTCTCCCAGTTGACCAATAATGTGCGTCTGTATGGCACAGACTGCAATCAGACCGAAATGACATTGCACGCAATTGATAAGCTCGGTTTGACTGATATGAAAGTCTGGCTTGGAGTATGGATCGATACGAACACTACTACGGTGAAACGCCAACTTAACCAACTCTACGACGTACTCGACAAAACCAACGACACGTCAATCTTCAACGGCATTATTGTGGGTAATGAGGCCCTCTACCGAGCGGGTTCAACCAAGGCAGAAGCCGAGAAGACTCTCATCAGTTACATCAAAGACGTCACCGACGAACTCAAAAAGCGCAGTATCGATCTAAAGATCGCTACCTCCGACCTTGGCGACAACTGGAACGCCCAGCTAGTTGAAGTCGTCGATGTAGTAATGTCCAACGTCCACCCCTTCTTCGCCGGTGTGAACGTTAGCGACGCCGCATCCTGGACTTGGGATTTCTGGCAAACCCACGACGTCTCTCTAACCGAAGGAACAAAGAAGAAGCAAGTTATCTCCGAAGTGGGTTGGCCAAGTGCAGGAGGTAAAGACTGCGGCGACAGCAAAAAATGTGGACCCGAAATTCCAGGCTCCGTCGCGAGCATTGAGAACATGAACACCTTCATGTCCGACTGGGTTTGCCAAGCACTGGAGAACGGCACAGATTATTTCTGGTTTGAAGCCTTTGACGAACCGTGGAAAATCGAGTTCAATGAGCCTGGTAAGAACTGGGAAGATAAATGGGGTCTCATGGACTCAGCCCGCAAAATCAAGCCGGGCCTCAAAATCCCCGACTGCGATGGCAAGACGGCTTCATAGTTTTGCATTCTATTAGGATTATGATCATGACCACACTTTCATGCATATACGTTGTTTCCTTTGCGCAGGTGTTTGGAGTCTACGATTTGGTCGACTCTGTATTCTTTTTCGGTTCCCAACCTTGAACTCTTTGGGGTTGATTTGACTTGCTCTACTTGTTTGCGCTATCCCACTTCTGATTAGCCGGCATTTTTCATCATTCTATGCTCTATTGATCTTTATTAAAAGGGAGAATTTTCATCGGATATGAATATTGTGTTATGTGGTTGATTTCAAGGTTTCTCCGTGGTTGATTTGACAATGCCTAGGCAGGGTTCATGTACATATTGCCGTTAATTTCAGTCTACATATCAGCTCTATTCCGATTTGAACAGATTTCGTTAGGTGTGTTTGAGCACTTGAGTAAAGTAAGAAATAAATATGAAGGATGTGATTCCACATGCTGACCCAAGTATCTCAAAATAGGAAGTAGACTGAGGTACTACTACCTAGGTAGTACTAGGTGTAGCGGTAGTTGATCATATGTAGGACAAGTGGCTTCTAGTAGCTGTGCAGACGTGGGTTGTGTACCTACTTTGACAATTTCCAGAGGCTTCGACGAAGCTCACACTTGCCAAGAGCTGTACTCATGATTGGAAGGGGGGCAGATTCACCCAGACATCTATGGTTCTAGGTATGTCGAACGTAGAGTACTAGTGTACAGGTATCATTCTAGGTACATCAACTTTGCGTGGGTCAGTAAATGTGGTCATTAGGTAATTATGAGGCGGGATAGAACTTTAGAAGATAAAACATACCTCCTCAATACAGGTAAAATTTTTGATCCTAGATAAGCAAATACTCTCAAATGACTGGCTCCGAGTCAGTACGCTTTGAAAAGACCCTCTAGGCTTCCTTAAAAGGATTTCCTGTCAAAAAGATGATTGTTCGTGTGCATTCATTATCGCCTGCGATGATGTCCAGAGACAGTCTGGGAGAATGATGCAGGCGCTTCTCTCTCTCCATTGCACAGGACCAGTTGACGTCGATATCCTCACATTAACCTGAAAATTCTATACGAATAGGAACTCCATGTCTGAAATGAAATGCCAAGAAGATCACACAGGTGTATATAGTACCTAGTATCACCAGATCCAGTAGTATCACCACATGCAAGATCCAATCCTTTGAAGATTGTATAGTGAGTACTAGTATATAGTAGCACTTTATGCCAAGAAATACAGCCTCGACATCCAAAATGCATGCTCATTAGCCGTAAAGGGCACCAACGCCCTAGAATCCATACTCTTCACAAAGGAGTCAATGACATCTGACTCTGTATTTTCCAAGGGGCCCCCAAAGACAACCCCAGGTTTTGAAGGGAGCACCAGCTCAAGATGCTTTCTCTCTGCGCCAGGACAGAAGAGGAGGGTGTTTCGCGTGATATGCCCAAAGGCAGCTGGATGCTCGACAACAGTCATACCAAGTGTTTCCAATAGATCACAATCCAATTTGTTGAAAACAGGGTCTTGGATATAAACCGGGATAGACAGAGAAGTCATGGAGTCTGGGAATGTCAGTAGGTTGTTGCTGTCTTGTAGAAAGTGGTCCTTGAGGAAACAAAGACGGAGAATCGGATCCTCCCGCTCCCAAGAAGAAAACTGCAAACAGCAAAAAAAAAAAAAAAAAAAAAAAAATTGAAAATGAAAATGAAAATGAAAGAACTCACAAAGCTTCTCCTTAATGCTTTCCAACGCTGCAAGTTGATACTTCGACACTTCCCGTCGATCAACCCACCCATCCCTCAAATACCCACTTACACTCCCCAGCCCAATACATACAATCCCATCCACGGCCTGTTCCCGATTTCTAATAATTTCCAAGATACTCTCACACCCCTTCCAAGTATCAGACTCTACCCACCGAGCCCGATTGACAGCATACGCCGCCTCCAGCTCCTCCAGCGTCAATCGTGCAGGCGCCTCCGCAGGCCCTAGAACAAGCTCACCGGAATTCACCGTTTCATTCGAGGGAGCCGATTTTGCAGTCTTACGATTGACACGCCGTGCACTGTTCCCCGTTGTAACGTGTGTCCAGCCGTCGTCGCTCGTTACCTGGAGGCGTTTTTGTGTGGGGTTGCGCTGTTGGCGTGGGCGAGCTGTATGTGGCATTTTGAATGCACCATATGTTGGTCTATCGTTGCCCTTTTTAATTTATATAATGGTTTATATAAATGTAGGGTTATATATGGGTTTCCTTCAAGTCCGATTTACTTATATTGAATTTTGTTTGAAGCGCATTTGGGTTTTTATCGATGCGAGACTAAACCCGATAAGGATGAGTAAGCCTTATCGGTGGATCTACACTTCTAAATATTCCACATGTGCATAAGGCAGACTTTGTTTCCCAAAGCTCTGGTTAAAGCAGGGAGAGCAGGTGTTGTAATATGAAGGCATTGGAAACATTTTGAACATTTATAGACAGCTAAATGGCCCTTGGTCATTTATTGGGGTGTTTTGCTTCCGCGGGCAGAGATAATAATGACGTTTCCATATATACGCATCGCTCTGTATCGACATGCACATGTGACTTGAGGTTATGTACGCCCTCCGAGTCCTCGCTAGTACTCAGTAGTACTAGGTAGTATTACATATATTCCGATCTTGACATATCAGATAACGGCTACATTCTGCCATGAGATGATTTTGCCTTCTTTATCTCGCGGTCATTCAATCGCTTGAGACTCGGAGCTTGAATTATATAGGGTATGTACGCGGTAGATTATGATGGTACATGCGTGTTATTGGTTTAGTACTACACATTTAGGAAGATTTATTTTCAGACATAGATAGTAATTTCAATAAGAAACTAATAATATTGACGCTAAAAATATGTGCTTCAATGTTCGCCATCTGGCACTTTGCAAGGTACACCCGCCACTCCGGAATTATGGACCAAGCATGTCGTAAGAGCCCACGAAGAAATCGACCAGGCCCTAGAAAAAGAAGAGACAAAAAAAGCTAAGCTGCAGGAATACGAGCAGCAGACAAGCATGCGGGTGCCCCAACGCCATGTTGTGTGAATTTGTGATAGTCATTGTGGGAAGATCAATCAAGATCATTGTTTGACTGCAGAGCGAACAAGGCTCGGTTTTATGTCGATGATGGATTTCGAATGCAAAATCGTACCTCGCTGGCTAATGATAAAAGGGAGGGGACAAGGGATAGACATAATGACAAAAACAAAAGAAACGAAATACCTCTGCGTCCGATTGGACAGTAAAGGGGGGTATCGCAAAAGAAGGGTGTGCGAATGCTAAGTTGAATGACCAGCAGGAGGGGAGGTCCAAACTTTGGTCAGCCAAGAGATGTTTTATTCTCGGCCGTTCTCAAAGAAGTCTCTGGCGAAACAAGGATATGTGCTTGAATGTTACAGGGGCAGGACTCGTGACGGATCTTGAAGAAAGCGCCTACGGTATGCGACTATCTCGGAAGCCACAGTGCTGAATTCTTTCACCTTGTCACGTCGCATTTCGTTGATGATTTCCTTCAACCCAGAAAGGTAGGTCTCTTTTTCTTCTTCGGTTTGGCCTTCTCGGACAGAGCCCATTTCGATCAAGATCTTGTCATCTGTTAAGGTTAACAGCACTGTGGTCAGCTTTTGGACGGGGCAGAAAAGGACTGGAAAGATGAAATCAAAAACGAGGAGTATATATCCATGTATAGGAGGGGAAGGGTCAAGGCGGGCAAGATATGAGACAAGGAATTCAAGGGACCAAAAGATCGAAGTGACCAAACAAATGGAGGGGAATGGAAGGGGAAAACGAAATGGAAACCATTTTGAGAGTTTGCACGGCTGTTAAGTCGTCGACGCACCGCTAAGAGTGATATCCCGGAAATGCTGGAATTCGCAAGATCGATCATTGCAAACGCCACCGGCCAATTCATATGGGCAAAAGTATTTCATCGCGTCAATGTCGTGACTGTAGGTTAGCGAACGATAACCGTTCGAAACATCCTCGGTGAAGTCAGGGTGGTAGCGATATGCTTTAAAGTGACGAAGAGGGCTTATGTACGGAGTAAACTGTGACCCGGAAGGCATAGCTGCGGAAGTATTGTTCTGAACGGGAGGAGGGGTTAGTACTCATATCTCAAGATTCTTCTGCCGGGAAGATATTTTTTTCATACACCATGGGTTTCGACCTGATGAGGCGGGTGTATTTCTGAAGGTGCCATCTGAGGCGCGCCAGTTAGTGATTCATCAGCTGGAATGTCTTCCAACGAGGCGAATGATTTTTCCGGCTCGTCTTCTACAGGAACGTGGGGAGCAGGGCTGAAAGGAGGACTGTAAGGGGACTTTGGCTCAGACGCAGTATCTGGCTCCGGAGGTTCATATGCTTCCGATTCATCTGACCCTGAATCTGAACTGGATTCACGATGAAAGTTCTCGCTGGGCGTATCCACGTTGACGGAATTTCCCACTGCGACGTTCTCTCCATCCAATGCCGGCGACAGTCCTTCTGGTGAGGGATAGCCTGGGTCACGATGCTCCGGCGGCACAAAAGACTCGTCGTCGCTAGAACTAGCATCACTATCAAGAGGCTTGGAAGACTCGTCTTCAGAAGATTCACTGCTTCCTGAGATAGAAGCAGAGTCTTGGTTTTGAGATTGTGTCGAATCAGCCAATGGTTGCAATGTCTGCTGCTCGTTGGCTGTCTCTCGTCCTTCATCCTCGCTAGATGAACCTTGACTTGGGCTAGAGACATCCGAAGATTCATCCATAGCAGAGCCCATAGACTCAGAGTGAGGTGTGCTCGAAAGCTGCGCTGACTCATGGGTAGGATTGGGAGTTATGTCAATGCCATGCCCTTGAGTGGACAGGGGGGCAGCCATAGTGGGCTGGAAATGAGAGGCGTGCATTTGAAATGGCAATTGATCCGTAACATGTGAAGATGGCTGTAAGGCAGCGGAAACTAAGAACGAAATGTGAGCAATTAGGTTAAGCTCGATAAAACCCAACGAGTGAACACATACCTTTATATTCAGGGTCCTCTTTCTGTTTGGTTTCAGCCTGCTGCCGAAGCTCTTCCATGATGCCCAACGACAGCCCGCCGATTTTATTATTGAGTTTCTGAAGTTCTTCGAAAAGCTCAGCGTATTGCTCTTTATCCTTTAAAGTATTGGATAGTGTGCTGAGGACGTCTTCCTTGGACTGATCAATGTCCATAGCGGACGAAGAGGCTGCAGCACTTAGCCCTGGAAGACCAGCATCCGTAACATCTGAGCTGCAAATGGCAGATCTCAGGCTTTCCAGTTGAGCGAGATTCATTGTAGCAAGGGTTTCTACAGAGGACTTCCCAAAGGAGTCGATGAGGTATGACCTATCGGCAAGGTCCGCCACAGTCTTACTTGTGTCCAGGGCTAGCTTTGTGGTGGATGGTAATGATTGACCAAAATCATCAACGTCCACTTGACTCGATTGTACATCAGAAGAAGAGGAAGATGATGCGACGGAATCTTCCACAGTGCGAGGAGATTCGGTTCGACTAGCAGCAAGCTTAGCCTTTCGTTTTTCTTCAAGCTCTGCTATCCTGCGGTGCATCTCCTGGATTTCCAAGTCCTTTCGCCGCATATTTTCGTTGTCACTCTGCCAAGAAGGACCCTGCGGTGTTGAGGTAGACGACGAGTGTTTTTGTAGAACAGGCCGAGATGTATCAAGGGTGGCAATGGGTGCATTCAGTTGCGCCTGACCTTGATCAGAGTCAATATCCATGGTATCAAGATTTTCTCCATACAATGACTCGTCATCGTCACTGAACTCAATGACAAGCCGATCCGAAACACCAGCGAGATCTTTTTCTTGCCCTAGATGTCGCTTGGAAGCTGCATCGGGCTCATCAAAGTCTGACGCTCGAGGTCTTTTGCGTTGAGTTGCGCGTGACAACGGTGTTGAATCCACAGTTATTGCTGGAGACGCATCCGTGGGGGCTTGCAAGCCAGACTCCTTTTTGGAGCCAGTCATTACTAAACCTGGAATAGATGCGGCCTCGGATGGCTGAGGTATTGGGGGACGAACAGGAAGTGGATGCTGAACGGCTGGTGCGGCGGGCGAGGAAAGAATAGCAGACGCTGACGACTGGTCTGCTTGCGAACTTTGGCTGTTTTGAGCAAGCTGGGACTTCTGTTGACTTTTCAAGAGTGCCTGTTTTTTCAGTTCCTCAATTCGTTGCCTTGCCAACTCTGTTTGGGCTTTATTCTTCTCCCGTACAGCAACCACGTTTGGTTTGCTCTGGGATTCTCCGGGTGCGGCCGACACGTGCGGAGTGGACTTAGCTTGCGATTCCTTTGGCGCAGGCTTAACTGGTACAGCAGATGATTTGGCTGCCTTAGCAGCAAGCATCCTAGCAATGACCTCTTTCCTTTCCATCGGCTTCCCCATCTCTGGCTGAGTGGCTGAGGGTACAGATGGCGTAGCAGCTAGCGGTGCGGTCGAAGATTTCCGTCGAGAACCATCAATTTTGCCCGGTGTGACTGAAGCTGTCGGTTTGCTTGCCAAGGCGGTCTGATTGGCCGCTACACTGACAGTCTTTTCGGCCTGAGATGCTACTTTCAGGCCGACCTGTTCATAAAGCTGCTTCAAAATGGTAGGGTTAAGACCTTCTCCTACCAGCTCATCATATGAAATGTTATGCGGTTTCAGGCTGAGCAGGGCACCTTGTGCTCGAAGGCGAAGCTGTTCTGCTGAAACAACTCGAGTATCTTTCGACAGGGCAGCTGTCGTTCCCCGCTTCTGCATCTCGATTGCGTGACTAACAACTTCAGGGTCCGCAGCCACCGGCAAGGAAGGATTATAAGCTACAAACTATTAACATCAAGCAGTGAGGGTTAGGAAAAACGGATGGAAAAAGCTTACGTGAACCGCTTTTGCTTGAAGAAGCTGAGCTGGACGACATCGTCTCACCCTCTTCAAGGTCATAATCTTGAATTTGAGCTCGCTTTTGCTTCGTTCGCCGAGCGCCACGCGTCATTTTAGAGGCCGCCGGCAGTCCATTTTCCGCCTCGCTAATCTCACCTTCTTCCCGATTGCGATCGATGCGATCAAACTTAGTGTGAGGTTGGTGGTGAGTGTTTAGTGGTCGATTCGCATCGACTACGCGTGCATCCACGGATGCCGGTAGTTGGATAGAGGACCCTGGTGGTATTGGCACCGGCGGGTTCCCCAGAGATTGCATTGGCATGCCTGGGTATGCAGGAATCGGCTGCTGTGGCGGAGAGTATTGGTTCATGTAGGGTAAGGGAGGTGGAAAGAAGAGTCCTGGATGAGGATGGGCTGTGGCCCCAGCCAAGTGCGAATTCGCATAGAAGCTCGCCATGTTGGCGTCCATATTTTGAGAAGGGTGTAACGAGGGCATCTGAGCTGGGGCATGGTAGTCTCCAGCCCGAGGAACTTCCGTAGACATCGCCGGAGGAAATGGGGGAGGCCACTGCTGCGCATAGTGCGGGTGGCCACCGAAGGCAGGGGGCGGTTGATTAGACATGGCAAGTAGACCGGGCACGGTGAAGATCTTGTGAAAAAACGATGAAATGGAAAATTAAGGATAGGGAGATGTTTCCCAGACCATGTTGAGGTCTGTGCGATGTGTTTATCAGTTTCTTCCTTTTCCTTTTCTGGGACGATTCGGGGTTGGTCGAGAAAAGATCGAGTCGCGTCAGTTGGCGAAAAACTCGGAGAAGTGGAGCTTGTGTATATGAGAAATGTGAGGGGCGCAAGGCACAAATTGGGAGAATACGGGGGCCGGAGATTAAAAGAAGGCGATGATGAGAAGACTAAATATGTATCAGTGAGAGCGCCGAGATATCTCAAATTCGAAGTCACTGGTCAGACTCAAGGTCACTTCATGCACAGAATCACATTAAGCGCGGACGAAAGTGATCGGGGTCATGTGATTGGGGCACGGGCCAGCGATCTGCGGGAACCCGAGGAACGCAGTGTAAACAAACAGCGTCAGTGTCTCCGCCTTCGTCACATCACGTCCCTCAACTCCACCTCCACGTCTCTAACCTGTTATTTCTCGTTTCCCTTTTGTATTCTCTCTGTCTTTCTCTCCCGTTCTGATTCCCTCTTTCTCGCTGAATCTCTAAAAAAAAAAACAAAACTTGGCATCTTTTTGAATTGCATTCGGCTATGGGAAGCAACGATCAGCCCAGATAATAATGATCTATTGACCGACGCCTACG
This sequence comes from Talaromyces sp. PF30-5, assembly GCA_023626375.1. Lineage (NCBI taxonomy): Eukaryota > Fungi > Ascomycota > Eurotiomycetes > Eurotiales > Trichocomaceae > Talaromyces > Talaromyces sp. PF30-5. The sequence continues at coordinate 557,843 of JAMAGU010000001.1, forward strand.
ACATGCTTCCTTCACAGTTGAACAGCTCGCCCAAACGAGCAAATCCGTTTGCGCGCTCCTCTCCATCCCCAGCGCCTTCATCGCAGACACGCCCAAGATCGGCCATCGTCACATCGACCAATGGGCTGGAGCCAGCTAAAGGGCACTTGCGCAACTCCTCGGTCTCACAACTATCTTCCGCATTGTCTTCAGGCAGTGTGAACAGGGAAAGATCCAATTCCCGGAACAATGTCTCCTCTGGAACATTCGCTCCGAGCTTTATCAAATCAGAGGAAATGCGACGAGGCGCGGATCAAATTCGAGGAATTGAGGGCGAAAATGACTTCTCGGGGAATAAATATGTGTGGCTGCGAGATACCCAGAAGGCGTTTGTTCGGGGCCTAGTTTTGGAGGAACTGGGTGACAACGGTCTATTGGTTCAGACCGATGACGGCGAAGTAAGTCTCATTAGTTGGGAGGAAGAGGATAAAGAAGTTAACATCTTGAGTAGCAGCGGGAGGTCGACGCAGATCAAGTCGACAAAGTCAATCCTGCCAAGTTTGACAAGGCAGATGATATGGCCGAATTGACACATCTGAACGAACCTTCTGTGGTTCACAATTTACATACCAGGTACCAGTCCGACTTGATTTACGTGAGTTGCCTCCTTCAAAACAACTGGTTTAGCGTATGGTACTAATTTGGATGGACGAAAGACATATTCAGGACTGTTCTTAGTGACCATCAATCCTTATTGCCCGTTGCCCATCTACACAAATGAATACATCAAGATGTACAAAGGAAGAGGGAGAGAGGAAACTCGGCCCCATATATTTGCAATGGCCGATGAAGCTTTCCGCAATCTGGTCGAGGAAGGCGAAAACCAGAGTATTTTGGTCACGTAAGTGCTGGGCTTGATTTGTATAGCAGCTGAAGCTAAATGTTGTCAACAGCGGCGAATCAGGAGCCGGTAAAACTGAGAACACGAAGAAGGTGATCCAGTATCTGGCAGCTGTAGCAACCTCCGATACACCATATGCCCGTTCAGGCACGAAACAAATTTCCAATCTCTCACAGCAGATTCTACGGGCCAACCCCATCCTCGAAGCATTCGGTAACGCGCAAACTGTTCGCAACAATAATTCCTCTCGTTTCGGAAAATTCATTCGTATCGAATTCTCCAGGTCCGGTCAAATTTGCGGCGCATGGATTGATTGGTATTTGCTGGAGAAGTCTCGGGTAGTCAAGCCAAACTCCAACGAACGAAATTACCACATCTTCTATCAGTTACTTCAAGGTGCAGACCACAATACTCGAGAGCAGCTTCTCTTGAAAAATCTCCAGATCGAGGACTTCTCCTACACAAAGGATGGAAACGATTCGATTGTCGGTGTCTCGGACAAGGATGAATGGAATTCCCTTATCGAAGCTTTCCATGTGATGAACTTCTCGGAGGATGATCAATTGTGCATTTTCCGTACGATTGCAGCTGTGTTGCATTTGGGTAATGTCACTATTGCAAAGGAGAGTGTGCGCACCGACCAAGCGTCTTTGGGGCCGAATGGATATGCAAGCGTCGAGAAAGCTTGTCAATTGCTCGGAATTCCTACTGATCCTTTTGTAAAAGGACTATTGCACCCAAGGGTCAAAGCTGGCCGTGAGTGGGTGGAAAAGGTGCAGACGCCTGAACAAGTTCGCCTGGCTCTAGATGCCCTGTCAAAGGGTATTTATGAGCGTGGCTTCGGAGATCTTGTGGCTCGAATTAATAATCAGCTGGGCCGCTCAATGGCGGATGACAACTATTTCATTGGAGTACTTGATATCGCTGGGTTTGAAATCTTCGACAACAACAGCTTCGAGCAGCTTTGCATTAACTATACGAATGAGAAGCTTCAGCAATTTTTCAATCACCACATGTTCGTTCTAGAACAGGAAGAATATGCCCGGGAGCAAATCGAGTGGCAGTTCATCGATTTTGGGAAAGACTTGCAGCCGACTATCGATTTGATTGAGTTGACAAACCCAATTGGTATTTTCTCGTGCCTCGATGAGGACTGCGTGATGCCAAAGGCCACCGACAAGTCTTTTACCGAAAAACTGCACTCTCTATGGGACCGGAAGACCCCTAAATACCGATCGTCCCGGCTTAGCCAGGGCTTTGTCCTAACTCACTACGCTGCTGAGGTGGAATACAGTACTCATGACTGGCTTGAGAAGAACAAGGACCCAATGAACGATAACATCACTCGTTTGCTCGCCACATCTAATCAACCACACGTCGCAAATCTATTCTCAGACTGTGCAGATTCTGAAGAGGGCAACGATAATCCACGAAGCAGGGTTAAGAAGGGCTTGTTCCGCACAGTCGCGCAAAGACACAAAGAGCAGCTGTCTACTCTGATGGCACAGCTCCACTCCACTCATCCACATTTTGTGAGATGCATATTACCGAACCATAAGAAGCGACCTAAGATGCTCCATGCACCATTAGTTCTGGATCAGCTTCGTTGCAATGGTGTCCTTGAAGGTATTCGAATTGCTCGAACCGGTTTCCCGAATCGTCTTCCCTTTGCCGAGTTTCGTCAACGCTATGAAGTTTTATGTCAGAACATGCCCAAGGGTTATCTTGAGGGCCAGAGTGCTGCTCGAATTATGCTAGAGAAGCTTGACATGGATCGGGCTTGGTACCGTGTTGGGCGGACTAAAGTATTCTTTAGAGCTGGTGTTTTGGCTGATTTGGAAGAAAAGCGTGATAAGCTCATCAGAAGTATTATGACGCGCTTCCAGTCAGTAGCACGCGGGTTTGTTCAGCGCCGTATCTCAAACAAACGCCTATACCGTGCAGAGGCAACCCGTATCATTCAGCAAAACTTTCATTCGTACCTAGAGCTGAAAGGTAGTCCCTGGTGGCAGCTATTTTCGCGAATGAAACCACTCCTCGGAGATACACGGAATGCGAAAGAAGTCAAGAGGAGGGATGATAAGATCAAAGAGCTTGAGACAAAGATGAAGCAGGATCTCTCTGACCGTCAGAAACTGGATGAGGAAAGGCGCAGAACCGAGATGGAGATTCACAAAATCCAACAAACGTTGGAGAGTGAGCGTGCCCTTGCCCTAGACAAAGAGGAGATCTTCAAGCGTCTTCAATTACGGGAAGGAGAACTTGCTGAGAAGCTTTCGGGGGCCATTGCAGATCAGGAAAGCCTTGAGGAACAACTGGACGATTTGGTGGATGCCAAGAAGAAGACTGATGATGAGTTAGATCTTCGTATTACACAGCTTGAACAAGCTGGTCTCATTATTCAGAAACTGGAATCTGAGAAAAATGACCTGCAAGACCGACTTGGAGAGCTCGACACTAAGTTGGCCGATGCTGAATCGCAGTTCTCTGGCAAGAATGGCCAAATCCAAAGTTTGGATCAGGAGATTAAGATGCTTCAAAGTCACCTAAGCCTGAAGGATCGCAAGCTCCAGGACCTCGAGGCTAAGTTGTTAAAAACAGACCACGATCTTGATATCAAACTCGCCAACACCACTAAGGAACTTGATAAGTCGAAGAAGCAAGTCCGCGAGCTCGTCGATGAGAATCGATCCATTCGTCAACAGATTTCGGAGTTGTCCACCACGTCCACTGGCTACGAAGATCTGCTACGGCGCAAGGAAAGCGAGATGGCTGTCTTACGTAACGATGCGAAGAGATATGACGAAGATAAGAGAGCCATGGAGGCAGAGAAGAGCTCTCTTGCGACTCGCCACGATAATATGCAGAGACGACTTCGGGAAGTTCAAGCCGAGAGAGACGCCATGCGATCTGAGAAGGTTCAACTCGAGCGAGAGGCTGCTGATGTCAAGAGATTGCTTGAAGAAAAGAGGTCAGAGGACGCAGAGGCTGGCGAAAGCCGCAAGCTGCTGGAACAGCAAGTGCACGATCTCAAAGATCAACTCTTTAAGGTTGAGGCAGACCTCAGCCGAGAACGCCAATCACGGGATGACGTTCAGATGCTTGCGGAGCATAATCTTGCAGAACTGACCAACAAGTACGAAGCCCTGAATGATTCTAAGATAACTATCGAGAAAGAAATGTACATTCAGCAGGACAGTCTTCGTCGCGCCACCGAAGCTCGTGTTGCTGCTGAGTCGTCCCGCAAGGATCTGCAATCTGAGCTCATCAAGCTTCGCGACCGATTCACAGATGCTGAAACCGCCCGCTTAAACGCGGAAGCTGACGCTGAACGTAAAATGAAAAAGCAAGCAGAGGAACGCATCCATGGATTGCGAAAGGATTTGGATGAGAAAGCACGCCAACTTGAGAATGTTGACGCTGAGCGATCTCAGCTTTCTGGTCGTATTCAAGAACTCATGCACACCATTTCTGAATCTGATAATTTCCGAATTCGCCACGACCAACATAAAGAGCGCCTGGAACGAGAACTTGTCACTCTACGCGGTAGACTCACTGCCTCTGAGAATGATAACCGATCTCTTCTTACCAAAATTCAACAAAAGAACCTCGATATCGCCCGCTCTACTTCTAAAGCTAGCGACAACAACCGTCTCCGTCTACAGACCCTACAGAAAGAGAAGGCCAGGTTGGAAGAAGAAAACAAGAATCTAGGCCGTCAGATGGGAGATCTTCAGATGTCGATCACGTCTCTGGAGAAGCAGAAGGAGAAATTGAGCTTAAATCTTGAGGATCTCAACCATGAAGTTAACCGCGAGCACAAGACAAGCCGCAATGCCGAGAAGGCTGCTTCAACAGCCAATCTTCAACTTGCGGAGGTTAATCGCACGCTCGAAAACGAACGCCAAATGCGAAGCCAGGCTCAAGCGAACACCCGACAAGCCCAAAGCACTCTGGATAGGACCAATAAAGAAGTCGAAGATTTACACCGCCAGCTCATTCTTTTGCACCGTGTCTTTGAGCCAGAGGCAAGCGAGCCAGCTAAATCTTGGGAAGCTGTTCAACCACATCTTTCAAAACAGGTCGATCTTGCCCAGGTTTTGGATACCGTTCAGCATGAGCTTCGAGTGACCGAAGAAAAGTATACCAGGGCTGAAAGTCAACTGGCTGAAATGCGTCGTCGCCATGGCGATGAAATGAAAGAACTGGACTCCAAGTATTCCTCTTCCAAGCGTGCGTTGCTAGAAGAAATCGACCAGAATGAAGTTGCCAATAGCCGCTCGCCGGGCCACTTCCGCAAGAACTCCGAAAACGCTCTAAAGCGATTCTCGAATCCCTCCACACCAAACCGTCGTTACAATGTCTATGAAGGAGCCAACGAGTCTGCCAGATCGGATCGGACTGTTGACACTCAGGGCTATCAGCGGCGGATGGATACAGCTGCTGAGATTGAGGAGCTTCAGAATAAGCTTCAGATGACTGAAATGCAAAACAAGCATCTCCAGAGTCAACTGGAGCGCTCGACTCCATCGAGGGATGCCTGGCAGGATGAGAGCCCCTCAATCCGTCGCGTGCATCTTTTAGAACGTGAAAATGGACGTCTTCATGACCAACTCGATGATTCGGCCAAGAAGGTGTCCTCTTTGGAGCGCAGCATTCGATCCGGGGAGCTTTCCCTCCGAGACGTACAGGCTAAATCCCACGAAGAGCTGTACGACTTGATCAACTCTCAGGAACAGTCCCGGCGTTCCCTACTGAAGGTTCACAATGACAGCATGGCTGAGTTTGGAGAGACTAAGGGCCAGTATGAGAAGTTGAAACGTAGCAGGGCCACCTTGGAGGTTGAATTGCGTGATGCTCGATCTGAAACTCAAGAATTGCAGTACATCCGTGATCAGGATGTTCAGAGCCGAAACCAGCTTTTGCAAGAATTCTCTGATTTGCAAATCCGTTTGGATGCTGAGACTTCGAGAACCGCTGATCTTGAATCAAGTCTCAGCCTATACAAGACACGTGCGAATGAGTACTTCAGCAAACTTGAACAGGCTGAGCTTTCTGTGGTTAAAGCAAACCGCGCGGAACAATTCGCTAAGTCACAGGGGAGAGAAGCTGAAGAGACCTATGCCCAAGTAATGTCAGAGCGGAAGCAAATGGATGACTTGGTCGAGGACTTGCAACGACAGACCCAGTCGCTGGAAGCTCGCATGGAGGATCAAGCTGCGGAGCTACAGGGCGCCTTGCAATCCAAGCAACGACTTCAGAATGAGCTTGAAGATTATCGAAACCAGCGAGCAATTGATCTTGAAGACAAGGAAACTTCCATGGAGCAGACTCGCCAAAAGTACCAGCGCGAATTTTCCACTATCAATGGTGAGTTGGAGATTGAGCGAGAGCGCCTACTCAATGTTCGTGGTGAAAATAGCCGACTGCGTGAAGAATTAGAGGACCTGCGCAGCAAATGGGATAACGAAGTCCTCAACAGCTCTACGTGGGCCAAAGAAAAGTCTCGAATGGAGCTAGCCGTACAGGATATCACTAATTCTCGAGAGGAGGCCATCAATGCACACAACGAAGCGCAGGATAAGATTGTCTCTCTTCTATCACAAGCTCGGAACCTGCGCACCAATGTTGAAGACATTACAGCAGAACGTGATCTACTGCTTAAAGACAAGAAGATGCTTGAAGGCCGCCTGGCGGAGGCTGGTGAGCGACTAGAGGATCTTGCAAAGGGCGAGAGTCCCTCCATGCGTAATGCAGCCAGCATGGACCGTGAGCTTTTGGAGCTCAAGTCCAAACTAGCACAACAGGAGGATGTTTCATCTGCCGCCGTTGGCAAGATGCGCCGTGCCGATGCGCTTGCTACTGAAATGCAAAAGGAGCTCACTGCCGAGCGTGAGGCCAATAGTCAGCTTTTCAAGGACAAGGCTGGTTTAGAGAAGCAGCTGAAGGAGATTCAGCTTCGTTGTGTCGATCTTGAAACCAAGAGCTACTCTTCCGGTAGCCAGGATGTGCGATTTTTGCACAAACGAATCAAGGAGGTAAGTCATAGCTAAAATCCCATTCCACCCCGAAACTTTTTCTTACTTGCTTTTCTTTAGCTGGAAACCCATCTTGAAGACCAGGAGAATAAGCATAGCACCGAGCAGCGCTCTCTTCGCAACGTTGACCGCACCGTCAAGGATCTTCAAGCCCAAATTGATCGACGTGAAAAGATGAACGCCCAGCTGAATGACGAGGTCAGCAAGGCTCGCGATAAGATTGAGCGACTTCTTCGCAACATTGATGAGCTTCAACAAGGCGATACCGATACACAGCTGCAGGCACGCCGCGCTGAGCGCGAGCTCCGAGAAGAAAAGGAGAAGGCTTTGCGCCTAGAAAGGGAATTAGAAGGATGGAAGTCGTTACGAGTTGAACGAAACAGCACCGTTGCACGATCACCTATGGCTGCTCTGAGTGACGTCGGCAGCCGGAGAGGCAGCGCCGTCTATGGGTCTAATGATACCCCTCAGCGAAAACCAAGTAATACTAAGGGATTTCTGTGAATAAGTGTTGATGAGACGTGTACCATGTGGGATATGGAGTTCAAGTTTTGATTTTACCTGTCTTTGTTGCTGATTTCTGCGTTTTTTAATGTCTGTCATTGGCGTCAAAGTGCATCTGGGCAGGTACACTTCGGGGTTTTGTATTGTTGTAGTGGGTCTGGCGGGTTATTTACTTAACTTTTGTCCATATTACAAGAAGGAAGGCTTACAAGATTGAATCAATACTTGATTATCAGGCTTCGGGAAATAAATTCCATGTATATTGATGTTCAAGCTAAAATGATTGGAAATGAATTAGAATTCTCTACGAAAAGAGCGAAAGTAAGACAGCCACGGATACTACTACTACATCCAACTAGTACCTACTACCTACTAGCTATTGAAGCAAGCTTCAAGTTTCAAGCTCAAGATATAAAGAACCCAGGAACTCGTACTATTCATCCTCCCTGGGAGACAGTTTTGGAAGTTCTCAATTCAAATGCTCAGCTTGCCATAAAAGTGACCTCTTCAATTTGAAAGGAGATAGGTATGATATGTATGTACTAGTACAAATTGAAGTTTGGAAAAATGACTGATACCTAGGTGATACCCGTGCCCAGGTGGACATACTTCAAGTTCAAGTTCAAACGATCTAACCATGGCTCATCATGATAGTATGAGGTATGTAATACTCTAGTATATTACTAGTACTATCTAGCAAAGTACATACCTACTACATAGTCCCCAGGTAGGTAGCTTCCAAGGTTCTACTCTAATTTGGAGCCGCGATGTCATGTGCAGGTGCTTCGATCCAACTTGAACGCACGTTTCGAAAATTTCAAAGGCATTCATTTGCTACTACATGTACATAGTACTAGTTCTATTAGCCTTTGCGCTACTTTCAATTTTGTTTCAAGGTTCTTATCACATCCCCAGGTGCCCCTAAGTTCCAAGGTTCAAATTTTGGACTCGAATCGCAGAAATACCTATTACTGCTAGCTATATATAGTTCCAAAGTTGAATATGGGCCCCCATCATCGCGACACGGCCATAAATCAAACACTGTTCAAGGACTAAGACCCCATGATTAGCGGATGAGACAGGACTTTGTCACACTACTTCTAACGCCTTTTTGCCAAGATGTTTATAAAATTTGCCAACTTGAGATCAACTCAAGCCTGAAGCTACCGTGACAGACCAAAGCCACTCGATGCTTCTCATTGTAGCTCCGGTGGCAAAACGTAGCGCTAAAAACGGCCACCACGTGATAGCCGCGCGCCAATCGCGATTACCTACTTTACCGCTGAACCTCACCCGCAGCTGTCAAGCTTCGCTTTTCAGTCTTGGATTCCTCCCACGGCCGCTGCTAAAGAACGTTCCGGGTCGCCGACCTAGCCAACATCGATCATGGTAGGTGTAATTCGCATCACGAAGATTATCCCAGAATCTCCAGGCTCAGACCACCTAAAAAACGAATTTACTAATGTTCACCCCTCAACATGAAAATAGGCTCGCAACAGCGAAAAGGCGCAGTCCATGCTGTTCCGCTTCCGGGCGCAACAAGCAGCGGACATGGGTATCATTGATATGGGGCGAACGCGTCGACCGAAGGCCATCAACACTGTTGACAACGTCCCGACCTGCGAGCGCTGGCGCGGCCAGGTTCTGAAAGAAGTTTCCCGCAAAGTTTCGCGCATTCAAGAACAAAGTCTCAGCGACTACCAGATTCGCGACTTAAACGATGAGATCAACAAACTCATGCGGGAGAAATGGGCATGGGAGATGCAAATTCGGAATTTGGGTGGACCAAACTACATGCGTGGATCGGGGCGTGTGTTCGATGACGAAGGACGGGAGATTCCTGGTGGTGGGAAGGGATATCGATATTTCGGTCGGGCGAAGGAGCTGCCTGGTGTGAAGGAGATGTTTGAGGCAGCTACGCGCCGGGCGAAGGGACCTCTTGAGGAAGAAGATGGTGCCGGTGCCGGCCGTGGTGGGGATATCGCGACGAAGAAGGTCGATGCCAATTACTTTGGCTATGGCCTGGATGAAGAGGATGGAACATTATTGGCGTATGAAAAACAGAAAGAGAAGGAGGCCATTGAGCATCTGCGTGGCCAGGGTGAGGACGACGCTGAAGATGGCTGGGAGTCTTTACCGGGTGATGCGGGCGACGGGGTTGAATGGCGACTCCCAACACTGGAGGAAGTACAAGAGGAGCTGGTTGATCGACGACGCAGACGACTATTGGACAAGATCTCTTGAAATGTTGGCGTGTATGTGTGCCAAAGAGATTTTGTAGTTTTCTTTTCATCTTTAATGTTGGCGTTCGGGATTCTTCTGCCTATTATTCACACATCGAGCATTGTTTGACCTTTCTCTCTATATCGACATCGTCATTCAAAGGATACACATGGTCTTATCATAAGGTACAGTTTCGTTCTTACTATATACTAGTACAGCATGTAAAATATATTAAGTAGAGGTATCATCGAGTTCAGGCTTCTTCTTCCGAGATATCCTTTCAGCTTTCAAGGCCTGAGACATGCTTAGACGCTCGGCCTGCACCGGATTTTCCCGTCGCTTCTTTTCAGCGTCTAGATCGTCAAGAGGGAATCTTCCAACATCGCCTGCTCGCCATTTTTGAATAAAGTGAAGAGCTGCCGCATCTAAATTGGGCACACCACCTTTCATAAGCAGTCCCGTGTGGCGAGCAAACCCGTCGAGTAACGGAACCACCTCATTTGTAGGTTCAGACCAACGCGAATACGCCAGCGGATCATGCAGATTGATATGATATAATAAATAGTCCACAAGAGTGACAGGTGATATGACAGCATCTTTGACACACCCAACGAGAGCCAGCTTCAACATGTTCTCTGCGTCCGGTACATAAGGCATGAAAACACCAGGTGTATCAAGGACGTATGTATGGGACCCGCCCTCTCGTTCAATAATCTTAACCGGGCTGGCGATTTTGCGGGTAATACCAGGTTGACCACCAGTCTTTAACGCCTTTGCTTTCCCTACTCCGTGATTTCGAAGATGGTTGATCAAAGTTGACTTTCCCACATTGGGCATTCCAACTACCATAATGCGACACCCAGTCAGCTTCTCAGGCGCCGCAGCATCATTTCGGAGATGCTTGATAATTTTATTCACATCTGCGCGGGAGGAAGAACTAGTGAAGAACACAGTACTGTTCGGATCGAAATTTCGGACTTTTCTTTCCAGCTAAATCATGCCACCGTGAGTACTCAATGCTCATCTCATGCTCGGGGTGATGATATGCGACTCACCTGGTTTTGTGCGGGTGATTGCGGTATAGCCCCGAGATCTCTTTTTGTATAAACAATAATTCGTCGAATATTTCCCAAAGCTTCCTCAAATATTGGATTCATGGAGGTGACTGGTGCTCGGTAATCGCGACACTCAACCACATAGTCAATAGATGCGAGCATGTTCTTCATCTTGCTCAATCCAGCGCGATGATGTCCAAGGAAGTAGGACCTTGGAATAGCCCCATAATGAGGAAAGACTTGGCGCGCTATGAACTGCGTCATCTATTCTGATAAAGGGAGAACCACTCAGCAAGTGAAAAGTAGACGCATATCGATTCGCAGCAGCGAGTTATCGGAAATGATCGAGTTGATTATCGCGACGCCGATATAAAAATTGCCGCTGCATAGAAGGCGGAGTAAAAGGCGGTGAGTTATATGCCGATGACGAAGTATAATAGGCACTAAATGATGCATTGTTATGCGATGCCCCGACAAAATCAAGAATAGGATTCAAATTTTTGAAATTAACAGAAACAAAGCCCCCTATTTCAGCATGAAACATCAATCCAATTAGAAACTGTTCATTCACTTTTCTCTCGCAAACCTTCTAATCATCATGTCTACTATGATATCAGCATTCCGACCACCATCTGCACGCACGTCATCTGTCCGTCGCAGATCACCACAGCGTCAACGAACAAATAGACACGATTTCAATGCTAGCAACTTAGATTCAGATGAACATAATGATGATCCGGATGCTCACTCTGTCATAACGCCGTCCAAACACACTCCCCGGCCCCTCCAAGTGTTACGGGGCTCAGTGGCTGCTGGGGGTCCATTGCGACCATTCCGCCTGATCAAGCAAGATATTGTTAACTTACGTCGAAGATATGTCTCAGACTGGATTATCTTTAATCAACTGGTCTTTGCCAGTGCTGTCTACATCTTTTTCACTAACCTGCTGCCTGGAATCACCTTCGCGAGTGACCTATATGTCCTGACAGGCAAGAGTTGGGGCACCATCGAGGTGGTCTTTAGCACGGGCCTTTGTGGCATCATATTCTCACTGTAAGTTCCATCGTGTGAGACCTTGAAGTATGTTTTGTGTATTCCATGATTCATTGTTTCCCTGGGACAGATTCTCGATTCAACCCCTCACTATCCTTGGCGTAACGGGGCCTTTCTCCGTCTTGGCCGAAAATATCTACTCGCTCTGTGAAGATGTGTTCAAGGTAAACAATTGAACTTATTCATGCGCTTGGAGCAAATCAGACATAGTCCGTTTATTGATGAATCATAGATCCCTTTCCTGCCATTCATGGCCTGGTCACTAATCCATTCTGCTTGGCTACACTACATTTTGGCCATTATCAACGCACACGACTGGACTATGCGCTATGTGACAACCTTTGCAACAGAGATCTTCTCACTCCTGAATAGTATTATCTATTTCCACAAAGCCATCCAAGAGCTGGAAAGGGCCCACGCCGATCTGTCTTTTGCAGCCTTTCTCTACGCAGTCATAGGTGCCATTGGGACAATGCTACTCGCAATCTTTTTATCAACGGCGGAGAGTTGGAAACCATTGTTTCATCGATATGTACGACTATTTTTGACAGAGTACGCTGCCGCGATCTCCATAATAGTGTTCATTGGATTGCCTTATGTAGGTGAGCTAGCTGATTTGGACAAAATGACACTACCTGTCAGCACATCCTTTCGTCCTACATCGCCCGACAGAGAAATTTTCTTTGTGGAGTTTTGGAAGCTACCACTACGCTGGATATTTGCTGCCACAATACCGGGATTGATAATTACCATTCTATTCTTCTTTGACCACGAAGTGAGCTCTATAATTTGCACAATTGACCGATATGGAACTCGCAAACCAGGGGGGTTTGCATGGGATATTGTCTTGTTAGGAACTACTACCGCACTGTGTGGTATTCTGGGAATCCCGCCGGCAAACGGTCTTCTCCCACAGGCACCATTGCACTCAGAATCCTTGATGCATCCTGAGAAGGAAGAAAGAACCATTTTCGTTGACGGAGAAGAGAAGGTAGACAATCTGAAAGTCCGGAGAGTTTACGAGCAACGGTGGTCTTCGTTTCTTCATTCTGGGGCCATTCTTTTGTTTATTAGTCCGCCTTTCATGAAGGTGCTTGGTCTAACACCTACGAGTGTTTTGGCGGGATTATTTTTGTTCATGGGCGAGCAAAGCCTGTCCGTAAAGTATGTCCTCTGGAGCGTACTCAAAGTGAGTCTTTGTGGGAAACTAACCACATACCCTAGCCCTATTCTATACCGCACATTCTATCTTCTTACTCCCACATCTGAACTACCACCGCTACCACAATCTTTACACTCAAAGAACAGCGAGGCAGCCGAGATCACGAGTAATGCATCACCTCGCAATCTATCCTATCTCCCTGTCCACCTATACACGATATTACAAATCGTTGTAACAGTCGTCATCTTCGCCGTCACGCTTACGCGCGGAGCACCGGCCTTCCCGGTTCTAATCATCGCCCTTGTGCCATTCAGACTATTGGTGATGAAGAAATGGTGGTCTCGGGAGGTTCTGCGCTTCGTTGATGCATGGGCATGCCGCGAAGGCACGCCAGAAGACGATGAAGATGCTAAGACAGCAGAGAAAAATGCTTCAAATATAGAAACTGCTGGCAGAGAGCCAGCAGTATTATATCCCGCCCAGAACTTTTCAACGCCGACGGAATCTGGTGGGTCTAAGACGGTTTCTGATAACCGATGGGTGAGTGGGACAAATAATGACTATGTAGATCACGAATGGGTAGAACTTGAAGAAAGGGGGTTTTCTCGTGGGTAGCTAGGTAGAAAATAGATAGAAGGAGAAATAAATTCATGAGGCACTTCCAAGATATTTGAGGGATAGTCCTGTACACTACGAGCCCCAGCTCATGATGATGGTGATGATGATGATGCACATGTGTGCACCTCATCTCAGGTCGGAACAGTCTACTATACTACTACTCCATGATCACCGCCAAAAAGCTCGAGCAACCGTTTATTTTAGCGATACTCCGTGAAGGAATACCCTGTCATGTTTTTTTCTTAGAAAATTTTGTCATATTTCATGCAAGGATGGAAACGATGGCTACCATAGATATCCTTAACACCAGTAAGCTCCAATGCTCTAAATTGTAAGAAAAAGCGGAAAAGGATAGGTAAGAACAAGGTGAGATATACGTGATCATGCCCTCCAACCTTGTACAAATTCATGCAGACGATCAATCACCACACCGAAGATAGCATTCACACTATCCCCGATCAATTGTTCAAAGTGCCGGATAGCCTCTTCTTCGGTCATTTCTAGGTGGAAACGTTCTTTGACCTTCAGTACTGCCTTATCAGGCTCGACTCGAATATCTGGGATATTGGCATCCACCATCAGGCTAAACAGATTGAGAATCAAATTTGCCGATTTACGCAGGGTGGTATATGCCGTGAAGCAATATTGCTTGAACTGCAAGTAATGGGGCGAGGTCGTCCCGCCCATACCTTCGACCATTTCTTTACAAAGTTTCATCATCGGAGCAAAGGGCTTAGGGTCTCGTCCCAGGATGAAGCCGAAGTCAGCATGGAAGAAGTGGCCATCTGGGGCAAGAAGTAAGTTTTCCAAGTGGCGGTCACCAACGCCAAGAAGATAGGTTATCACGCAATATCCCGCACAGGACTTGATATATGTATCCATGGCTTCTTTACGAACACCGAGAGGTTCATTGTCATCAGGGTTGTGCTCCTTCAGGTAAGCAAGGATAGACTTGTATTTGGCTGAAGCGGCGGAGAGGGAAGTTGATGGGATGAACTGAACCGCGCCGGCCGTAGAGCTCGTAGCAAGAATTCGGTATGGCGTGAGCTTCAAATCAAGGTTCTCTTTTTGAAGTAGGCGGTCCATCAAGATAATGATTTGGATGACAAGTTGGTCTTGGCGCAAGTCGTCGCCAACTTTGAATAGGAGTGGGTAGCGGCGACCATCGGAGGTTTTGAATGTGATATGCAGGGGCGATAGTGTTGATTTGAACACGTTAGATTCGTCAGGATAACAGCCAATTAGAGAGACATCAGGGTCTAATGGGAGCGGCAAGGGTGGCTCAATGTTGACAATCTCATTCTTGGGGTCTCGTAACATTTTCTTAAGTTTCTCGATTTTCACAGGCCGAGTCTCGCGGGAGAAGCGAATATCCTTGGCTATTTTCGAGAGTACAGCAACGAGTTCTCCTTGCCGTAAAAGTGTTTTGCGATGCTCTGAATGAACCTTTTCCAGTTCGGTCATGAAGTAGTATTCGACCCGTGCAAAAAGCCGTCGCTGTGTCGAGAGAGTGCCTGGACCCGCATCATCACATTCAACCATTAAGTACCAATGTAAATAATTACCAAGTTTGAAGTTGTTAGCAGCGCGCGTGATGAGGAAATTGGCAAGCGAAGAATCATGGGCGACATCATCAGCACCATCATCGGAGCTTTCCTCATATTTCAAGGCTTGTACCAGTTGTAAAAGATACAGAAGCAGCTCTTCATCATCAGCCTGTCGTAGCCTTGCCACGGCATAAGAGCGCACGGCCGGATTGTCGAACGTGGGACCCAACAGTTCCAAAGCATCATCTACATCAATATCGGTCCATTTTGGTAGGATTTCCACGGCCTGTCGAGATTCACCGTCATCGCGGAAGTTAACTGATTTGACAAACTTGGTCAAAGCTCTCTTTTCTCGTGTCAAATAATATCTGAATCTCCATATTAGGTCTTTCTCCTCCGCAGTGAGATCCTGTGTCGGCTCGTATGACAATATTATGTTCAGTTCATCTCGATTCTTAGGGTTAGGCTTCAGATCCCGGTCCATGAATCCGGTTCGATGGCTACGGATCAATCTTCGATGCTTATCCTCACAGGGATTTCCAGTTTGGCCGACCTCTGGGTCATATATCCTTATGACACCAGCCCCTTCTCCTCCTTCAATGCCAGGGCCGAAGCGGACCTCTGGGACGGGCTTCAGGGCTGAATTGGGATTGGAAGGTACGGACTGAGGGTATGAAGATATCGGGGGTGGAGGATATTGATGATCGGCCCAGACAATCGGATGATCAAATCGTGGAAATTCCACATAGAGAACAAAGTTTTCCTCATCCAGGCCTTCCTCGTCTGAGCTATCATCTTCGGTACCCTTGGTCTTGGCTTTCAAATTTGTCAGATGTATCGCTCGTTTTCGCGCCGCTTCTTCCGCTTGAACCTTAAGCTTCTCCAGCTGACGAAAAACCATCTGATCCATCCAGTCGATCCGAGTGATTTCACCCATTTCGTGCTTTTTGATTAGGACCTCGATCCGCTCTAGTTCCATTTCTTCTCGAGATATAGCAAGAGTATCGCGGCTGTTGGGTTTTTTCCGCTTCGGTGTTGGCGAGGAAGGCGTTGTGGTTGATGAATAACCATCTGCAGATTTATGGCGATAGATCTTGCATTTCTGTCTTCCCATCTTCAGTTTGCCTTCATGGTCGAAAAGCGATATTGTCGTTCCTCCAAAGGGAACATTGTGGCCTTGGGGCCCATCCTTGGCCAATGGAGACAAGTCCCAAACTGTTATCGCGAGCTGTGAGTCGAGCGGGGCATCCTTGATGGACAGAGGTATCTGTAGCCATTCATTCCACGAACGAGAAGTTTTAAAAGCTTTGTAAGATGTTTGCATAGGTACACCTAGAGGCTTTGAGCTCGACCATAGTTGAGAGGTGACGAAAAGATCGGAGTTGGGGTTTTGTGAGGAGCCAAGGTGTCGCAATTCTGGGTTTCGGAGTAGATGTGAGAAGGGGATCTGCTTTTGTTTGCCCTCTAATGAGCCACTGTAAAATTTTAGCTGAGGTGCTACCATACGGTTTTGCCATAATGGGGCTAAACACACACATTTTGACAAACAATGGCAATCCCACTTGCGTGGACAGCGCAAACGTGAATGCCTCCATCCTTGCGGGCGCATCCAAAGGGCTGCGTAGCTCGGGAGACAAATGTAGAGATCAGTGGAGCTTCTGCGGGGACTTACTCAGCATCTTATCATCACGTGCCTTCCGGGGGGATTGCTTATCGGCCTACACAGACTAGATCATCCCACTGATAATAGTGGGTAACAGGGTAATAATGGATCTATGTGCTATAAAGATACAGGCTGTTGTTTAGCTGGGAACGAATGAAATGTATGGTCAGAAGACTAGAACAGAAAAGAAAAATTATATCCAAATTATCAAAGTATTTGTGCGTCCATACCATAGACCTTGACTGTCATCGCAGGCCCCACCAACGCGGTCACGTGCATCACGCGGTGTACGCGCCGGAAAGAAGTCGATACATCTACTCGATGCATACATTCGCAACTCAAGAAACTTCGTCCGTTCGTTGGCAAGTTGCGTCTGGTTGTAGGACAAGATCCCTCGGCCTAGACGCTCGTTTCAAATTGTTTCCACCCCACTGTTTGCCCCTTGGTCTTGCTTTTGTTGGATTCTGAATCCTTGTTGGCGCTCAAAAGGCGCATGTTGAACAATGGCCCGGATTTCTCGCACTCGACTGGATGAACCAACCACATCCAGTATCCGACCTCCAACGTCTCCTTCATCATCATCCGATAAAGAAAACCCTCGAAGTGCCAACAAGCGAAACACCAACCAAATGTCAACAGCGCATTCTTCCAAGCGACGCCGACTGACCGATCGCACCGCGAATTCCCAGGCACAACCGAGTGCATCACAACGTAACAATGGCAATAAATACTATGATCCTGATCAAGACCCTCAGGAACGGAGACGGCTTCGGAAGGGGTTTCGGGATTTGACCCATTTATTCAACGGTATGGCCCAGGTTTTTATGCAGTACGGGCGTTGCAAGATCTTTGTTCTAACGAGATGAGTATCCTACAGATTCACGTACCGAATACATGCAAAGTGGTAATGATGGAATTTTAAAGACAATTGAAAAAGCCAATGAACTCTATGTCGATGTAAAACAGACTTCAGACGCGACCCTTGATTCGCGCCTTCTTGTCAACGCCGCCGATTTGTCGCACAAAAGGACAGCACAGTTGTCGCTCGGAGATTCCACTGCCGGTATTGATGTCGATGAGTTTGTATCAAAATGTATATCGTACATGCGACGTGGACCAGACCTTGATTCTTCCCCGTCGATCACGGCTGGGCGTCGCGGTGGTCGCCACGCAGCCACGCAAAGAGATCCTGATGATAGCGATGATCAGGATGACGGTGATGCTATGAACTGGGACTGGCTTGGACGCACTGCGTGTATTCCTAGTAATGCCCGTCCGATCGTGTCGGGTTGGTTATTGGGGCCGCTATCTGTGCAGAAGCGGGTGCGACAAGCTACACAGCGTAGGGGAAATGAGCGATTTGACGCCACGCAGACCGTCAAGCCAGTTGATTTGCAACAGGAGGACCTTGGTCAGAAAGACAGCGTGAACCTGACTCAAATTTGTACGGACATAAACAGATTGTTGGTCAGGTTCCAGGCGGAAACCCAAGTCAAGGTGAACGAGGAGCTCAATGAGCTGGCCGATGAGATCGGTGAGCCCAGCGAGGAACAAATCCAAGAGGTGATGGACAAATACAGCCTTGCGGATGATGGCGGAACCCCATTCTTCAAGTTCTGCCTAAACCCTTGGTCCTTCGGCCAGAGCGTCGAGAATTTATTCTATGTCAGCTTCCTTATGCGAGATGGCACTGTCGGAGTCGGCCAAGACAGCCGTGGGTTGCCCACACTTCGTGAGTGACATCTTTGTTGTCATATCCCGCGTATGAATACTTTGCTAACAATTTCAAAGATCCCTGTGACCCTTATCAACCAAACGAAGCTCATAAGCAAGGTGTTGTGAAGCGACAGGCGGTGGTCAGCTTAGACTTTGAAACTTGGGAGGAGCTTAAAAAGGAGTTTGCCATCAAAAAGCCGATCATTCCACATCGTGAGGAGAGCGACCAAGAGACAGCAACAACCTGGTATGGTGGCCAGTGAGTCCTTATGCCGGGTTGCATGATCTGGTCTATTTGCTGTTTGGCGTTGAAGGATGATACCCTGGGCTATGTAGTTACTAATGCAAAACAATTATGTATTCCAAAGTTTCCGATATGTAAAAGTTGTCTTCATTGTGATTGCGTCAGGCTTCTACATGGTTCCTGAAATCTGTCACTTTGACATCATAGAAACACTAGACTGGGTTGATTATACATCACTGTAGTGCTTAGGTAGGGTTGTGCATCACGAATTTTCTATACTGTATATGGCCGTACCCACAGTAGTGAAGGTAGTGAAGCCGTGAAGCCGTGGGAAGGAGTTCAGCCAAGTTACGTCATGACCATCCCGCACCTGACAGGAGCTCTTGCCGCAAGTTCACAGCTCCAGTCGCGCTTATCATATGTAATTTCGCAAATCATGAGAACTTCACCTCTTACCCATTGTCGCAATCTGCCTTGACATTTCGGGTTTTGCGAACCCATCGTGTTATTTCTTACAATCCCGCCATACAACTAAGACATCCAACGCCAGGGAGTGCATTGAGACACAGAAGAACCCAAGAAAAGGCATAATAAACGCAAGACACCCAAAATGCCGCAACTCTTCCCGGCCGACCCATCCTCGTCGATGGTTATTCGCGAAGTGACACCGCAAATCACTACCTTCAGTTTGCCATTCGCACGGTTCGGGATCGTGCGTTTCGGCGCTCGAGGAACACTGAGTAAGCTACATCTTCACCCGCCCTTGCAGGAAAAGCAGGGCTCAGCATTTCCAGCAAAGCTCAAGTGGATCAAAGCACTCAAGAGTAAAATCAAAGCTAATACCCCTTGCATTTGCTATAGTCAAGCTTGCTACGGGCTCCCTCGCTATCTTCTCGCCCGTCAGCCTCACAAACGAAGTACGAGAGACCGTTCAGTTGCAAGGCGGCAATGTCAAGTACATTATCGCACCGGATCTTCAACACCATCTGCACATCACAGCATGGAAGAATGCATTCCCCGATGCAGAAATCCTCGCCCCAGAAGGACTATGGGAAAAGCGACAGAAGAGTGCGGAGTTCAAGGATACACCATTTGATCATGTGTACAAGAAAGATGGTTCACGATCAGTCTCCACCGAATTTGATGAAGAATTCGAGACTGAATACGTGCACGGACATGGCTCGCGTGAAATTGTCCTCCTCCACAAACCCTCGCGTACCCTCATCGAAGCTGATGTGCTCTTCAATCTACCAGCCCATGAGCAATATTCGAAGACTGAGGATGGTAGTACTGCCAACTTCATGACGAGACTAGTCCTTCCCATGATGACTGTCAAGACACCTTGCACTGGACACCGTCGCTTTGCCTGGTATGTTCTGGCCAATGATCGACAGGCTTTTACGGATTCTATGCGCCGGGTTATTCGATGGGACTTCGATCGGATCATTCCATGCCATGGGGATGTCATTGAGATTGGTGCTAAGGGGGTGTTTCAGGATGTCATGGCTTGGTTCCTTCGGGAAGATCATAAGCATGTCTGAGATGGCGACCGCACTATGATGTAACTTTCCTTTATCAGTCTTTCTTCAATTTTCCTCTCTTGTTCTCTTGTAGCATCCTCATCTTGTATGTAGGACCTCTACATACTCCTATGGTGTCTCGGGGTGGTGGGTTTCTATTTTCTTCTTCCTGTATATCGTTAATCCGTACTCTATGGAGCATAATATCCACGAATTATATCATTAATTCTGAAGACGTCAAGCCCTGGTTCATTTCTGGGAAGTTCATTGCGAACCGTTGCTTAGAAGTGGGGCGCCATCATCCCTGTCTACTACATACTGTGCTGTCGATCGGGGCTGCACCTGCAGCTTGGAGAAAGCTCCTCATGTGCTACTCCGTCGAGCTCGAAGAATTATTAAAGAATGCAGATCGTCATCATCAGCCACACTTCAACGTAGACATATGGTTGTTGTCACCTGTACAGCCATGACGATATGCTCCGACGTCATAAGGCTGAGGGGAAATGAAGTCTTGGTAGTTATGGATAGCCCCAGGCAAGGGTTGTGCGACCTTGCTGGCTGGAATATACTACTTGAAGGCTTTTGACTCATTATACGAGATGGTTCCAGAAGCATATATGGAAAGCAAACTGGTTATAGAAAATGGGAGGTTACCCAAGACATGCGCCCACGAGCCTGCGCCATCCTGTACTTCTGCAGGCCCAAGCACAGGCTCCGATGATCGCCCTGGCAAAAATCAATAAAAAAACTCCAAGTTATTTCCAAATAGTGCACTGATCGTCCAAACTTCTTGTTCACGGGATAATGACAGTTCAGAAATCAACCTTACGATATAGGTACCTTGACAGATGACACAGTGGACCAATACACGCTGGACACGCAGGATCACGACGTACGAGGACAGGGATGACCCTATTATCGTCCACGGTCAATAGCAAATAGGTATCAGGCTAAATTATTTCTTGGGCTATTTTTATTCTCATTTTTTGGCTACCTAATTTTTTGGAGCTGAAACTACGTATGGGTGACATGCACTGGCGGGGTTGTCCTGGCCTGACTCCAGGGATCCTGACAGGGCGAAGTCTCCTTGCTCCGATGAAGATGAAGAGAGACAGCCACAAAGTGCATCAGCGGCGGTTGTAAACAAAACACAAGGGGTACAGGAGTTGTTGGGCCACTACGTAAAATGGTGCAGCGTATCCAATAAGGGATCAACAGTCGAGCGGGAGAGCTGCAAAGGGGATCTGACAACACCCGCGAACTTAGACATTGACATTCAAGGCTCGGTGGGTCTTGCCGAGTGATCGAGAGCACTTGAGTATGATGGAGACTCGGAGGACCTAATTTAATCTATTTTTGTGTCATGCTCTATTTGGTTTCTCATGGGAAATTACGGTTCTCACGTCCACATGTGCAATTTTAATTGACCATCTAGTTCATGGGCCCTTGCTTGGGGATGCGGATTTCTCCCTCTTTGCTCGGAACTAGTCGGTTTGTGTGACTCTGCCGGTGGCCCAAACACCTTTTATATAGCTCCTCGAAAGCCCGTGAGTTGGATATTCAAACAGATCTTCCAAGGTTCAATACCGATTGCCCTGAATCATCAAAGATTCCAAAGAGCTGCCCCAATATCCTCTCTGCAAAGTCCACGAGTGCTTATTTAACACCCTGTTATACATCCCCCACGACACGATAACCATGCCTGTTGTCTCACGTCTAGTGTCTATCCCGCTTCGCATCTGCGAAATCGCCTTTGCGGCGGTGATCGCGGGTATCATTGGCCACTATCTTGCTCAATTCCACGAAATCGATCCCTGGCCGCAAGCCCGTTGGATCTATGCTGAAGTTATTGCGGGTCTCTCTATACTCTTGGGCCTAATCTGGTTGATTCCTTTCTCCTCGGGATTCTTCTCTTGGCCTTGTACGTATTCATAGCTTGCTGATACGTGAGCTTTCAATTAACTTTGGTTTTAGTGGATATCATCATCTCCTGCGCTTGGTTTGCCTCGTTCGGTATTCTTGTCGATGGAATTCACCACTTGCCCTGTGGCAGTATCTGGAGATGGTCATTCCGCGGAGACTCGGTCTGTGTGCGCTGGAAAACTGCTGAGGCCTTCAGCTTCCTCTCTGCGATCTTCTGGCTTCTATCCGCTCTGGTTGTAAGTACTTGGTCTATGCACAGTCATGATGTGTCCGTGGGACTAATTGATCATCTACAGGGTATCTGGTTTACCTTCCGCTCTCGTGATAATGCGTCTAGCTCTGATACCGGGTAAGATTTTCTGTCACCTCAGCCTCCCTTATATTTTGATATTAACGCCTTTTTATAGTCGGCGCCGCTTTTGGGGACGCTCCCGCGCGCCTGACGCCGAGGCTCCTGCAGCAGCGTAGGGGGCTCAAAGGCGCAGAGCGTCACGACCGAGCTAAATCAGACGAGCCATTCTTCCAAGAATTGGAATTAATGCCGAATGGCAGCTACTGGACTCGATGCATAGTGACGCGGATGCCCCTCGCAACTCAATGGTGAATTCCGATCGTTTATGAACTTTGCACTTCTTGTCGCATTCTCCTCATGATCATATGGGGCGAACGAATTACGACTTATGTTGATACCCTTACTGGACTCACGACGCTGCTGCTCTTGGTGTTTAGTGACAGTCACTCGTTACGAAATATATGAATTATCTATGATGAAACAAAACATGTGCCCACGTACCTCGCAATCTTCTACTTGCAACAGCGTCTCGTTTTCGTATTGAGCGGCGTGTACGACAAACCCGGACACTCAACAGAGCTCCTTTGACCTCGTTCCTCCGTTTCCAAGCATTGGACCAATAATGCAACCGCCAAAGATTCTGCAATTTCAAGCTGACACGCCGATCATGTAGATCCCATAGATTGCACCATAGCTTGAAACGATGACTAAGATCCCGTAGCCCCGATCTTGGCATTCATTCTCCACGGTGGCACTCTGACAAAGTAATGGCCACCCCTTAAACCTCCCTGGAGCGTGTAAGAACAAAACAGAACTCCCGGAAATAATGAGTTCACAGCCAGGGAAGGATCCGTCAAATGGCCAGCGAAACGCGTCGCGATCGCCCGAGAAGCTCATTCCAGAAACCGAGCTCGCGCCCGAAGGCTCAATCCCGCCTTATAAAGATGCTGGGCCCGGAGACTCTAGCCCCAAGAACGTGCAGCCCGGCAAGCAAGGTCAACCGCGTCGCAGCTATGATATACATGGCGATATAGAATTGGGCCATGTGCCCTTGCTACCGGCAGATTATTATGATTATGACCCGCGCGACGACGATTCGGATTCAGATTTCGATTTTGAGGATCCTCCGAACCAGTTTATACGCGATCCGCCATTTTCTTGCACGCTTCCTGGCTTCTGCGCTTGGCTGCGCGGGCCCACACCACCGCATAAGTATCATATCAGCCCTTGGTTTCCGCGATTGCAGTCTGCACCATCGAACTTGATTGATAGATTGGTACCGCGGATGGGCGCCAAGATCGGATTACTTTTCCTTGGTCTATTGTTTTGGATCATTGTTTTCTTTACTTCTCTCAAAGCTTCTGTGGCGGGCCAAGAGGTTTTGGGTTATGGACAGCCCGTTAAGCTATCGTGTCACCATCGTTTGTGGTACGTTGTAAATTGAATGGAGATCTTTTTTTTTTTTTTTTTTTTTTGAGTTTTTGACTCGTCAATTTTAACTTATGCGTTGCAGCCGAAAGGATAAAGCTAACCGTTCTGTTAGGAACAATGCCACGGACTGTGGGATAAATGGAGAGTCTTGCCAACCCTTTGATGAACAGTCATTTGCCTTCCGTTGCCCAGCTGGTTGCGCTCAGGCGATACTGCTAGAGCCATATTACGTTGGTGAACATGAGTATAATTATCGACCACTTGTCGTTGGTGGCAAGCAATTTAGGCGCAATAGCATAAACAGTGGAATCTACCGCGGTGATTCCTCCATCTGCGCATCGGCGCTTCATGCCGGCATAATCAGTGATGCAAAGGGAGGATGTGGTATTCTGCGTCGCCAAGGCTCAAGAGATAAGTTCGAGACAGCCACACAAAACGACATTGAGAGCATCGAGTTCATGTCTCATTTCCCAATGTCCTTTTCATTAACCAGACAGGCTTCCTCGTCTGGGTCCAGCGCTGCAAAGCTGGTCGAATGCTCAGATATTCGCTGGCCCCTTTTCACTTTCACGGTCGTTACTACCATCATCTTCTCCATGACCGTCACCTCTGCCCCTGTCTTCTACAGCGTCATATACTTTATAGTGTGGTTCCAGGTTGCAATGGCCTCCGACCCCCCAACCTCAGGTTACTACAACCTCGTCCAGACCGGACTGGGCCGATTTCTCCCAGGTGCCTTTGTTGGATTTGCCATGTACTATTTCTGCGTTCGATACACCCTCCAAAACCTTGAAGCCCATCTGGACAAGACAATTCTCTGGCTAGGTGGGTGCTGGATCGGCGCTCTAAATACCGACACTTTCGACCGCATCCCTATCTCTCGACTCACCCCTCACGATCTCCAACAACAGCCCGGCGCCATAACAGCCCTTATCACCATCGTCACATTCTTGGTGTTCGTCTTCTTCCTACAAGCCCATTGCTACCGTCGCGAAGGCCTCCTTTTACCCAAACTTCGCCTCTACGGCTTCTTCGTTCTCATTATCCTTATCCTTGTCGCGGTTCCAAACATGAATCTTCGTATCCACCACTATATCCTCGCCCTTCTCTTCCTCCCAGGGGTAACCGTTCAAACCCGACCTAGCCTTCTATTCCAGGGTATTCTCATCGGCCTTTTCATCAACGGTATCGCCCGCTGGGGCTTCGACTCCATCCTCCAAACCCCAGCATCTCTCCTAGATGGCGGTAAACTTGGCACGCCACCACCAGTGATCACTCCGCCCAGTATAGTAGACACGAACAACCTCCTCTTCAGGTTCCCCGAACTCCCTGAGCACGTTGATGGGATCAGCATTCTTGTCAATGATGTCCAGCGGTATCAGGAATTGAAACCGAAAGGCGAGAATGGTGTGCCCGACTTTGCCTGGACGAGAAGAAAACCTAACCTGGAGGAGTATTTCCGGTTCGGTTATGTGCATCTTAATGCTCTTGGTGGAGTTTGGTATGAAGATTTCTCCAATTCGGCATCTTGGAAGGCTGATGGGAATTACTTCTACCCACAGTAAGCTTTATAGAAAAGATTTCTCATTGTAAATTTAAACAGGATGTACATAGATTTTGTGTTTGGTTCTTTTTCGATCTTGGATACGGGTGCATCTAATGGGCATATATAGAATCTGGAGCAAATTGTCCTTTTTGTCAAACCGTGCAGTGTCTCTACTGTGAAAATTCACCTTACCTTCAGGGCTAGGTAGTAGGTACTAGTAGTACGGCTCCCTACTAGGTACATGAGAAGAAGTATCTATTTTCAGCAAATTCAGGGCATAAAATATATACTACAAAAGTCAACAAACGTCGAATGTTTTCGCCGTATATGGAGGACATTTAGCAAGAAGCGATATGACAAGAAGCTATGCGAAACAAATATTAACTACCAAAGCTGTACAGATGGTTCAAGAAAACGCCTCCCATATGCAATGCGCCGAGATATGAAAAATGCGGAAAGGAAATAGGCGTGAAGCGGTTTCAGTCTTTCGAGTATTTACGACATTTCACTTGCACGAGCTTCTGTTCGCCGGTTGGTTCGATGATCAGTGCAGTTAGTTTACCGCCCTGAACACACCCTGAATCAAGGCCTTTCGTATATGTTCGGATGCTGAGTGATGTTTTCGCATCGTGTCCATAGATGACAGTCATGATCTCGGACTGAGGGTCCACATTTAATTCCTTCAGATTTGTGCGTAAGATAGACTGGTGCTTGTCGAACATCTACCTTGTTATTAGCAAAAAGTAACGCGATAAAGAGATGGAGAGAGACGATATTCTTGTCATACCTTCGCCCAGTTCAACCCTTTGCTTGAAGAGCTCGGAACGTGTGTACCTAAATCAATGGTACGCATGGTCATCACGCTCGACGGATCTTGCCTGTCAAGATCCACACCTGGGACGAGACCGCCGTGAACAACGACTACTCGGCCCATGTTTGAAATCAACCCCACATCCAAGATAATTGGACAGGACTCTAGCCATTTTGCTTGCTCATCATTCAATAAACGAGCGATTGCACGCTCACTGCGCTCCCTCGGGGTGTAAATTTGATCATCTCCTTCTAGTGGCCCGGCCATGGCATCCATTGAGACGATATTGCGGCGGAGAAGGAGGACTCTATCCTCGTGATTTCCACGCACACAGGAAGCAGAATGTTCGCGTGCCAAATCTACCACGCCTGCACTATCAGGTCCCTTGTTAATGAGGTCGCCCGTAAAGATGAGATGGTCAGTGGCTGAGGAGAAAGAAGCTTCGTCAAGCAATTGAACCACTCATATCACATATCAGTTAGCATACCAATATGCGCTTTTGCAAGCTATGGAAGAGAAATAATCCGGACACATACGCTCTTCTTTACACCCATGCACATCACCCACGACAATCAGCCGCCTGTTCGTCGCATCGGATCCCTCTCCTTCCGGTGCAGCCTTGGGTAGCAGATCAGGGTCCAATGTCCGAATCTGAATTAAGTCATCAAACTGCGGCATCGAGTTTGCCCCAAACCAACCTCCCGCCTCATTCTTGGAAGCCGGGTCTAGCGAATGAAGTAGGGCACTGCGTTCATGAATTCGAGGCCATAGTACCCAGCTCCAACCAGCCCAACCCAGCAGGAAAAGTGACAGGTAGACAACAACGTAGCGGCGGAACCTCGGTGCGGCGATTATGGACAGGACCATCTGGTACCAAGTAGCGTTCTTATCATCATCCACCGTGAGAGGGTGATAGGCAATGCCGGATTGCCATCCGTTGCGAACCGAATCGATTAACGGTCTGCCATGACGGGAAAAACGACTGGATGACGAGGGTTGGGGAATGTGCTGATCAAGCTCGTGATCTGACTCGTAAGAGGCCATTTTTCGGGGAAGGAGGCGTGTTCAGTTCAGAGGGATCGGCCGTATGTCATGGGACAAGAGACGGTGCAGAATAGGAGATCGAGGCCGATTCCGAGAAAGCCGCGGTCAGCGATGGTGGCCTAAAAAGTAGGACTCCGCCCTCTAAACGAGGTGTTGCTGGAGCTAAAATGCCTTGGCGTTGTGAGATGGCAGTTCCGCCCTCGAGTGTTGGTTACCCCAAAATCAATGGCCCTACAACTCTGGAGACCCGCTTTAACTTTACGGACCCCACATCTAGACCCGATCGACGCCGGTGATTCGCAATCTGTCAGAAAGCCTGTTTTACATTATTGGATTGGAGTTTTTGTGTATGTACACTACGTATTCGTATAGATTCGCATACAGCGGAGCTTCATGCTTAACCCCGGTACTGCTCATACTCCTCTGCCTCTTTGCGACGGAGATTCACCCGTTGTAACACGGTCGCATCATAAGCCTCCTCGGCTGTCTTGCCTCCACGTAGTACCTCACGCTCATGGTATGCAGCCTCGTCCTTGGTCATACATACCAAATCCTTGAGATTGATCGGGAGGACCTTTTGCCCTTCCGGCTGCCATTTAGGATCAACGACCCATCCCTCGGCGGGGGCCACCCAGGGAACGAGCTGCAGTCGGTTCTGCAGGCCAGTGATGGCGCTCTTACCGCGCCAGACCTCCTCCATCAAGAATGCGACGTCATCACGGCTGACTGGAATACGTAGACCAGTGTGATCTTGACCGGCGACATATTTATTCAATTTCTCGCATAAGGCTTGAAGACTTGCCAATGCGCTGTCATACATCTTCTCGCGGCCCTTGCCAGCCATATTATAGTCAATCGGGTAATTCGTCACAGCGCAGATGACATGGTTGGCAACAGTATATCCAAAAACAGCTGGCATGGTGCCCAAGACGGGGAGAATTCGTACTCGGAAGTCAGGAAGGACTCCCAGTTCTCCAACCTGGCCCTTGGCAAACTCCTCCTCAGCAAGCGGAAGTAGACTAGCTTTGCCAGGGCCGGGCTTCTCAGTCGAGAAAACCGTAGGGATTCCCGAGCTCACCCCCTTCGCCTTCAATCGGCGACGAGTACTGCGGGATAGAGGATCGTCGGTGCTGAGGGAGATATCACCAACAACGACCCGAGTCGGGTCAGACTTGCAGCCAGCGCCCATCGACGAAATGACCGGCAGAGAGTTTGTATGACAGTAATGTAAGAGGTCCACCTTGGATGTGATGTTATCAATGCAATCGAGCACGTAGTCCGGTCGGCGACCTTCGCCATCGTGTGTCAGAGTCCATGGGCCAAGAAGATTGTCAGCGGCTTCCTTGCCGAAGAGCTCATTGCGACAGTCAAACATCACCCACGGGGCGATCTGTTCCAATCGCCTCCGAATACAGTGCACCTTTGGTGTTCCAACATCGGCTAATGTGGCGAGTGCATGACGGTTGAGAGAGGAGAGGGTGACTTGGTCAAAGTCGATAAGTCGAACCTTGGAGACACCCGAGCGAGCGAGCGCAGCGGCCGCGTGGGATCCAACACCACCACAACCGACAACCACGATGAAGGAGGAGCGTAGTTTCGCGAGACCATCGTCAGTAAGGAAGACACGGTTACGGGCGAGCTGCTCAAGAATCAGATCTGTAGATTAATCCATCAATGCATTAATAAATTTTGTCAAAGCTCTGTGGATGAAGCTGGTTCTCCGCACCATCGTCATAATCTCCCTCTTGCGCTCTGCGAGCTAGAGCTGCGCTGCGCTCATCCTCCTTGCTCAACGGAATACCGTTATCTGCTGCGCCGAAGTTTGTGAGCTATTAACCAAATAGTTAGCGCATTGCACTCCAACCCAAGACCCCAGGTATAGCTTCCCCGCATAGGAAAAAAAAAAAAAAAAAAAAAAAACTTACCCTCTCAGAAGGATGCTGGTCATCCGCCACCGGAATCGAGGCCTTTAGGTCATGAACAGCCTCTTTTCTCCGGTAGGTCTGGTATCCAAAAATCGCACTTGCGACAGCTGCACCAGAAACAACCGCAGTGGCCGCTAGGTGCGAGTTGTGCGACCCAACCTGACGCGATAGCCAGTCCGACATATTCCCGACCACGCCTCTATCTCTGTTGTCCTCGGTATGACTCTGGGCTTCCGGTGGTTGACTTCGTTCTCGTGTCTCGTTCTGTGTCGGCCGGTGATTCCTCTTAGGTTCGGCAAATCTAGCATCCAGGTCGTCAGAATCGAATCCATAATCCAGGTCGGCCTCGTTGGGCGCTTGCCACCATTTGAAATTATTGGGAGCCATTGGAATGTTCAAGGTGTGGTATTTCGGTTTAAGCTACTTACCAGGTGAATTGAGAGGGCGCCTGGCCTCTTATATTTGGGAATGCAAACCTGCAGCAAGCCCAATGCGCTCATCAGTGGAACCTTAGCTAGGCCCGAGGGCCGATTATCTCAGCATGTTTGGGCACATGAATATAGGATGCCTCAGGCAGCAACAGAGCCAGAAAATGTTATTTTGAATCTATAGCACAAGATTCTGTAAGAATGATACAGGTGCTGTTCGGGTAGAGATATTACATGGGGTTCTAGGTAGTTTGGCTTGTAAGAATTGTAGAACGTCAAAGGGGGAAAGTAGCCAGCCAATCTCCCCACCGAATGGCTCGGATAGCTAGTATAGATCGATTATATCAATCATATAGGCTGTTGCGACAATTCAAATTGAACGTGAAGAGTGACATTTGAAGCTATAAATGACCCCGTAAGTCTGCTTACAAGTTATCCATCAAGCATAATCCTTCGTTCTCTCTTCACAAAACTCCCAGAATTCCTTTGCACGGCCAGTCCCACCATTCTCGCTCCTTTCAATTGGCTGTTTGAGGTTAGGTGCAACACCCGGATGTATGCGACCCCAAGGAATGACATATGAATCAACGTGGTTCATAATGTTCAATTCTGGTGAGAATCCAGCATAAAGAAGCGTGTGAGCTGCCAAAACAGGGCTATGCAACAATGGCCTCGAGAAAAACTTCATCCACGGTGCATTGCGCAGCAGGTTCGTATTTGCAGCCCCAGGGTTATGCGCCACACTAATAATTCCGTTTTCTCCGCCTCGACGTGCCAGCTCTGTGGCTAGAAATAAATTTCCCACTTTGGAATTGGTATAGTTCACGACGGGGTCTTGAGGCGGACTGGTAAGCTGGGACATTATAATTCCTTCTGGTGGTGCAGAAAACTCAACAACCTGGCTACTTGACCAGACAACACGAACAGACCCAGGTTGTGCGGATTTGGCAGCACGTTCGAGTAGCGGGCGCAGTAGACTTGTCAGGAGGAAGGGTCCCAGGCAATTAGTCGCAAGTTGAAGTTCTATGCCCTGCTTCGAGACACTCCCGACTGGAGGCTGAGAGACACCTGCATTATTGAAGAGCATGTCTAGTCGAGACTCTTTCTCTTGAAATGTTTCAACGGTAGATTTGATGGTTGTGAGGTCAGCCAGATCAAGCTGCAGGAAGGCTAGCTCGCCATCCGAAGGAGGAACATCACGACGAATATTTTCAATGGCGGCGCTGGCTTTCTCTTCAGACTGATTTGCAACATAAACCTTTGCTCCTTTTTGGTAGAGAATCTTGGCTAACTCAAAGCCTATACCAGAGGTAGCGCCTGTAATGAGAATGACTTTGCCGGCTTGACTGGGGATATCGGCCGCGGTGAAACTCGGGGCGGGGGGAAAAACTTGAGAGAATTGAACACCCATTGTGTAGTTTGATTCAAGTTGAACTTAATGCCACTCAAATGCTTTTGTGGCTCCATTTCAACGATAGATGATCTATACTTGGAACTTGGAGATCGCCCCCAAATCCCTGGGCTCCACTTCTCGGAAAAGGATTCACGCTAAAAGTTATGAATACTACACATGCGTTTTATGTTAACCTCACAAGCACGAGGCTGGAGAATTTGTCGATTATCCTTACATGAATGCATTATTCAATGTCTAATACGTCTCTATATTTGGCATCTCTACTAAGAGAATGAAGAGAAAAGCGGTTGGGAATATCATCAATAAATTGCAGGGCCTGGCTACAAAAAGCCATTTGAATTGAAGGCTATTTACTAGGAAGCCACCTTGAGTCTGACTGCCAACGGCTTCTTCTCTACGAGCAGAAATGTTCGCAAATCTTCCCATTGTAAGCGCTTGTCTTCTATAGCCTCAAAGTCAAATGATGACAATAGACTGGCAAGAATCAGTTGCATCTCTGCCCAGGCAAGATGCTGGCCCATGCAAGCGCGAGCGCCAACACTAAATGGCTGAACTGCACGACGGTCATCGAGGAAGAATGGAGACTTGGGGTCCGTTGAGGCATCTGGTAGCCATCTTTCAGGAAGGAAGGATGTCGCGTCATAGAAGCAGTTGGGGTCACGGCTCAAGCTGTATTCTTGGAGAGACACGGAAGTCTATGATAGAAACTATCAGTCTCGGCTGAAATTAAGTAGCACTGTAAGACTTACCCCTTCTGGTAACCATTTTCCACACACCACTTCTCCTCCTTCAGGCACAATCCGTGGAAGCATCCATGGAACCGGTGGGCAAAGCCGGAGCCCCTCGTTTATCACGGCATTCAAGTAGGTCAGGCGACGAACAGAAGTCAATGTCACATTTTCGCTAACACGCAAGGTCTCGCGTACCTCACTAGTAGCGATGGCAAGCTTGTCGGGGTTATTCACAAGGTAGCAGATGATACCTGTTAAGACGGTCGCTGTAGTTTCGCTTCCTGCGGTAGTTAAAATCTGAAATGTCGCGTCAAGTTCACCGCGCGACCAAGGCACTCTACCATCCTCATCAATAAGATACGACATGATGTCCGTTCGCTGAACTTCCCAACTAAGACGCCTGTCCA
This sequence comes from Talaromyces sp. PF30-5, assembly GCA_023626375.1. NCBI lineage: Eukaryota > Fungi > Ascomycota > Eurotiomycetes > Eurotiales > Trichocomaceae > Talaromyces > Talaromyces sp. PF30-5. The sequence continues at coordinate 590,018 of JAMAGU010000001.1, forward strand.
CCTTATCCACGATCTGTTGGTGGTGACGTTCAGCCTTCTTACTCAAAGAAGCCGGAATGCATTTCTTCAAAAGAAACTCGACCAAAGGGTAGTAGCGCGTGGCAGTCATAAAAGAGTATGCCTTAACACTATTGAAGACCAAAGAGATCCACGGATGATAACGGGAATTCTGCAAACAATCAAATGACTCGCCATAGCCCAAGTCACCAAATATGTCAAAGGTTGTATAGTTCAACCACGGCATTATGTCAATCTCCGCTTCCGTATCCCCTCTAGGAATTTGCTCTCGTAGCCTTTCCACCAAGAGGTTCACGTATTTCTGTAGCACGGACTCCTGGGCTCGAAGCGCCCGGGAAGAAAAGGCTGGAGATAATATCTTGCGCATACGTGCATGCTGAGGCGGGCTGACAACGCTGAGGAGTGAGTCTGGTTTCCCGGGTGGCTTTGCCCACCAATGCGGGTCTTTGAGAAATTGGCGATCCTCTTTACGAGTTGCGAAGATATCATCCCACGCGTCCCCGCTAGAAAAGCTCACTTCGTTAGGGGCAGTCCTCACGACAGTACCGTATTTTCGATGCATCTTTTCAAAGTCATGAACAATTGTACCACGTATAAGAGCCCAGACGAACGGTAGGCGCGTTGCATGCCACGTGCGTGGACCTGGGAGATGCGATAACGGGTGGAAATAAACGTTATAAAGCACTCTTCCTAGTGGGTACTGGAAAGTGTGTATTAGCGATCTTCTATTCTAAAAGTGAGGATCAGAAGCCTACCGCAAAGATGACGAGCATCGTAACAGCTAGTGGGTTAAGCATCCCGGCCGTTTGATAATTTGTATAAAGGACCACCGATGAAGTTGAAAAGGTGTGGAAGACAAAGTTGCCCACCAATACATTGGGGAACTTTGGCAAGGCCACCCATTTTGGCCCCAAGACTGTAAGCTTTGATCCTCTCTGGCGGGTGCAAAACGACTTAGTCCCAATTCCTGGTCCTGCCTTTGTTTTTCGCGGTAATTAGTCACCCGATCCTCTCAGCATAAATGTTATACATAATTTAGATCGCTGGCCCCGCCTGCCCATATGTGGAGCATTCCTTGGCAGGGCGATTGTGTCGGGTGGGAACAGGTCACGTGTACACGCGACAAAACGCCAATTCAGACGACACGTCCAGGCAATCGCCCATGCATCGCGCATGTTGCGCAGCAGGTACGTGCAACTTTTCCATGTATGGAAGCTTCAGCTGACTTGCTATGAAAAGGCCTGATATAACTGGACTTTAAGTCTATTTTTTCAGTCTCAATGACGATAACCCACACATTCAAGAGCTTCTCATGACACCCTAGCCAGGAATCCGGGGCTGCGGACTCCATCCCTCAATCGGTTCTCCAGGTTGCAAGTGGAAGGAGGCGCTGTTTTCTATCGTGCATGATTGAGAAATGAACAGAGATCCAAGAGACTACCCCCACTTCCCCATATATTGGAATTCATTGTCCACTTATTCCACGGATGTTTAGCATGAAGTTGGATCTACTAACTCTTTGCTCCCCAAAAATGGGCGCGGTGCAGATCGATGTACATACTCAAGATTGAAAGAATGAAATATCTTGTTAGAACTATTGACTCAGTACGTTGATCATTCTCGCCAATCAAAAATCCGACCTGCTCCCCATATCTTCAAATAGATGTCCCTGTGGCAGACTCCGTGTTTTTCTTGCACATCCACCCAATGACGACAATATCTGTCACACATTCCGAGGCTTGTATATGCCATGCTCCGTCTGTATACCAGAAAAGGGAACGACGTTGAGCATGCCGCTGACGAGTGACACAAACGGTAGTTTTCAATCTGAGGGTGTTGTGCAAGACTTGGTATATTGCCTCCATCTCGCAAAAATACCATTCTACTTGCTTTTTGTCTTCATCTCTTTTTACTGCGAGTGAATTTACTGACTGATATAAAAAAGCAGTGCGAAAATAATTGTTATCATAATAACTAGGTAAATATAGCAATGGAAACACTTTTTTTCCCGACATCCCAACAGTGAAAGTGGGCATCCACATGGCCAATATCCACGGCAGTATCTATATATAGCCTGCACAGGAAACAATCTTCTGGACAGTCATCCTGTTCACGTACTGATATCGGGTGATCAGAATGCATTGAGTTGACGGACACTCTCATCGCTGTCTACTGGCTAATCACATGCTCTTACCATTTTCGCCATATTTTCCCAAATCTTGCCTGATTTGGAATTCGAAGCGAATGGTCACAAAGCAGCTGATGATTGGTCGATGTTGATGCACCGTCCTTCCTCTGGCACTATAAATACCTCTCCTCTCCTCTCTTCCTTCTCCCTGTCATCATCTTTCTTCTACTTGCTTTTTCTTCTACTTTCTTTTTCTTCTACTTCTTTCCTCTTTTTCTTTTTTTCTTTTTTTTTTTCGTCGAGTGCCTTGCTGCATTCTGATTGGGGTTTCTTGCCTAATCTTTGGGCCTTTTCATCTCGCGTAGCTACAAGATTGGTTTTTATCGTGGTGGGATTTGTGGAAGTTGCGGGTTCTTAATTTCCCTATGATGAGTCCGTCCTTCGATTGACGGACACAAAGCCAATTCTGCAGTCATCCGCACTCTTCGGGGTTGCTGGAAGCCTATGACGCCACGAGAGCTTTTCTGAGGGTCCCTTCCCCCCTTTGTTGCACCTTCTTTTATCTTATTTGTTGAAGTCGTTTGATGGGGTTTCTTGAACGCGTGAAAGGCCGAGGGATTTTTTCTTCATTTTGCCTGCTGCGTTTGTCTTGCACATACTAGTGGAAAGTGAGACTTCGACTTAGAGTCTAGCAATCAATATGCACGTCTTCATTTTCTCGAAATCTCATCTATCGCCCCAGCCTTGGAAGGTTAACAGGCTCGAGAGGTCGCTTTCATTCTTTACAATTGCCTATGCTGGACATGTCCTGAAAAACTCTATAACCTTAGACTTAAGAGGCCCAACGAGCTTGAAAAAAACTGCTCAAGTCCAGCCTTCTGCGATGCTTCTTGAACTTGAAAGACTTCGACGTTGGATGAATGCGGCAAACTCAGAACTGGGGGCCATGGCGAAATGCTGTTGTGCCAAGGGTTCGGTGGCACATGCCTTGGATAGGGCTGGAGAAAGGGGACAACTGCTCGTGGTTGAGTAATATAGTTTACGATTTGAAAATTGAAAAAGTGAGGAAACTTTTATTCAACAAGAAGGAACGCCCGCTAATGCAATAGTTGGTAGTCACACGCTGAGAAATATACAAACAAATCATGGCGACAACAGATCATGTTATCCACCACACTGGACAACTAAAATCCCACTAGATCGAGATCAATACATGCTCTGAAATTCAAAAAGACATTATAATCGAGCGCTTTACTTAAGGAAGCGTCCAAGTGCACCACCGATATTCTTCAGATCAAGCAGGAAGGTGTCGTGTCCGAACAAAGACACATCATCACCAAGCTCGATGTGTTCAACATTCTTATTTCCACCGGCACGAAGAGTCTCAGCAATCTCGCGCTGTTGCCATGCCGGGAACAAAATATCACTAGCAACACCCATAACGAGAACTGGGTGGTTTTTCAAGGGAGCGAGGCCTGCGACCAGGTCGCGTGGGGCGTTTTCTGCCTCTGCGACGACAGGCTCGCTGAGCGAGGACACGGAAGCAGATCCGGGCTGTTCTTCATATGGCTTGTCGGGCAAGGTCAAGCTGCAAGCTGGATCAGAGACGCTGGGGGAGATCTCACCATGGGCGATGCGATTCTCGGCTTCCGCACGACGGCGACGAGTTTGAGTCTGGTGCTCATGGCCCAGGTCGAACAGATCCATAGCCTTGGAGACATAAAGCAAGCTATTGGGGTCATACTCAAGACAAAACTTCTCACCAGCGTGATCGAGGTATGTTTCAATGAGGAAGTCTGGGCACAAAGCAGGTTGCTTGCTTGGATCAGCGCGACGACGACCAAATCGCTGTTCCCACTCAGGTCCACTGCGGTAGGTGACGGTGGCAATTTCACGCGCAAGCTTCATACCAGAGTGCGGTGGGATAGCGTCGTAATAGAATCCACGGGCCCACTTGGGGTCCATCATGAGCACCTGTCGCTGAGTGTGTCGCATCGCAATACTGTATGGGTGGCTGCGAGCACAGCCACTAATGCTGACAATTTTACCTACACGCTCAGGGAATAGGACACCAGCTGCTAAGCTCTGCATTCCACCCATACTGGAGCCGACGGATGCAGCGAGTTTCTGGATGCCCAAGCCATCGAGAAGACGGAACTGAGCCCTAACCATGTCGTCTAGGGTGAGGATTGGGAATCGTGTTGCGTACCGGTCACCATCCGATGGGTCCTTTGATGAAGGCCCAGTGCTACCATAGCAGCCGCCCAGGACATTAGTGCAGATTATATGGTATTTATCAGTGTCCAGGGGAAGACCAGGGCCAATAAATTTTTCCCACCAGCCTGGCTTAGGGTTTGTGGCAGTACTATGCGCATGACTCGAGGCAGACAGTCCGGTATGCAGGAGGATCGCATTGCTCTTGTCACTGTTCAGCTCGCCCCAGCTTTCATACGCAACATCAAATTCAGGCAACACGCCACCCCAGTCCAGAAGAAGCGGCTGGTCACAGTGGTAAAGCTCGTGGTTACCGGTTGTATAGGAAGGCTCAGGGCCAGTTTCAGTCGATTTTGCCGTGAGCATGGCAGATTTGGCGTCTTGAGCGTCAAGGCAAGGGAACGACATAGCAGGGTTAGAAGAGTCTTTCGCAGCCGCTGCTGACTGGGACTTTCGCGGAGGTGCGGCGTGCAACGATCGAGAATGCGCCGGTGCAAGTCGAGTAGCACCATTTAGGACGGGTGCTGCGCTACTGGGGCGCCATTGGGAAGACCGGATGGTGCGTGAGGCCAGCCGGGAGGCACTCTGAATCGAACGCATTGCGACGAGTTGAGAAAGTTGCTATGAATCAGAATAGTTCGCCGCGGACATCGTCTGGGAAGTGTCATATTATATTACCCTATTGCGCAGGCGGAGAACATTTATTGTGGCCTCAGGCATGAATGCTGCCATCGCGTCATCTGGCTTCACGTTGATTGGTCAGGTGTTTGCCGTTCCCCGAATCTATCAATACATACATCTTAAGCTTTGTACAAGGGCATAATACAGCAATTCCACAGCCTCAATTTATCACACTTCTCAGAAAATATATTAAGGCCATGATTTTGTTTTCAATATTTGCTCAAATTGTCCAGAGCGCTCTCTTCGCAAATGCAATGCTAGTATGGTAACAACGGGTAGCTGATGATTAGAATGGAAAATGAAAGGAGGACACCAAAATAAGCAAACGCTAGCAGTCATGCCGATGTAAGAAACGGAAACAAGAAGTCAGATATGGGTGCTTCTAACAATTATTCAGCCCATACAGCTTTAAGACTGGGTGGAGGTTGAGAAGTTCGTAGAGTTATTCGACCCGAAAACCTCCAGTGTCAGAGAGGAGATAACGACAGTGTTGTTATGAGACCGAATGTTAATTGCTGCAGCATACATGCATCTCCAAATGCCACAATCTGCATGGAAAACCATCTTGTTTCCATCCGGTGAAATTGTAGCTCCACCGGGAGCCTGGAGATCCCAGTCCTCAGTCTGTAATAACGGTCGAAATGCCCTTTTGTAAGGACTCTTGATTGATTTCGAATGAGCGTATTTGACATTGTACTCAAGGGACGTAAAACAGTGGGAAGAGAAGAAGAGGAAGTAGGTCCCATCATCCGTTCGAATAATATTGGGTGCCTCGACCAGCGGACCATCTGTGTCGTTTATATCGAGGATGATCACCGGATCACCATTTGTAGTGATGCCGTCACTTTCTAGTTCTTGAAGAAATATCGGTACGGAATTTCGGGGCACCTTGCTATTCCCACAGTAGCCGCCGGAGCCCACACTATTACCATCGCCTTTGTAGACAACGTACAGCTTTCCATCTGTGTCTTTGAAGGGCGAAGGATCAATGGCACCACCATACTTATGCGGACAAGCAAGTGATTCATTGAGTGGTATGTATGGGCCCATAGGGTCGTTTCCTTCAGATACTGCCGCTCCAATACAATGGTGTGGTGTGTGGTTCTTCGATTCGCCAGCATAATAGAGAACGAATTTCCCATCGTCCTGTGAAGAAGGTTAGACCCAGTACATGTTGCAAGATGACTGAAAATTTTCCTAACTCACCCTTTGAATCAGATCTGGTGCCCAAGTATTGGCCTTCATCTGCCACTCGCCCACGGTTGGCATTGCATCATAATTCTCGTGTAGCGTCCAGTTGACAAAGTTGGTCGATGTAGCTACCGGAACATGAATCGTGTCTGGGGTATGCTTCTTCGGATTCGTTCCAAAGGCAAACCAAGTGCCATTATGTTGAATAAGACCAGGGTCAGGAAAGTTATGCACCGCCCAAACAGGATGGTTCTCTTCGATATGGTAGCTTGGGTCTTCGTTGGCCGTTCCAGTGGGAACGAACGTGTGTCTGTGAGAGTGTCTCGTGAGAGTGATAGGTAGAGCGATGACCAGTGCAATAATGGCCAATCCTAAGAACCCAAGCACACTATAAAACACGATCCGTCGCCGTGCCCAGGGCTTCAAGAAAAAGCCCTTTTTGCCATTTGCTTCGGATTTCTCTTCGGAAGTCGGTCTATTTTTGGAAGCTAATGGAGAATTTCTTGGAATGTTACGGTCCTGCTTAGTCTCTTTCGTTGACTGGACAGATGGTAAACGTTGTGTAGATGCTGTGTCGCCATGGTGCCCATCTGGCAACAATCCCGCCATCATGTCCACAATTCCAATACACCTTGACCGAATTGGTTGTAGCCGTATAAAAAAGTTTGATCGAGGAATATTCGACTCAACATACGTCTATGATTGGCGGATTAGACTTAAAATGGACAAGGCTTCATGTAAATCGGCTAAACGAGAGCAACAATTGTCAATAAGCATGTGCCCGTCTTCCTCCACCTAAAATGCTTGTCCTGTCGATCATTGGAGCCGATTGGAGATTGCAAAGAAGAAAGAACATGATGAGTGACCAGCAGCCTTTCTTATCCGAGAATTTACTCCCCACATAGCCCAGACACGGCTGAGGGTGGCTAAGGTCAACGGGTGGAAGGTTATGTGAAACGAGGCCTAGGGGGCCGAGGTGCCACTATTGGCACGGCCCAGGCAGCCTTTAGCAAATGCCCCAGATTCTAAAGTTTCCACTGGAGAATGACTGGAGAATACAGCAATTCATCCAAGCCTGAGAAGCCTTGATTCTTTGGTCGTACAACTCGGGCAATCCCAATCACACAAGCGGGGTTTTGGATTTCACCATCAACTCTAATCAGCAATGTCTTCCAGTCGGCGAGTTTTTGATGGGTTTGAACAAAACGAGACAGGATTCTTGCAGCATTAGCAGCATGGCGTGGTCCTAATCAAGAACGCTAGACCCATCTTTGCTGAGGTTGAGCTACAAGGGCCATCCATACCTGTCTTTCTGCCAGCCAAGCTTTTTAAAGGGTGTTCACATTGAATACAGCATGCTCGGACCAATAAGAATATTTGAACCGTCAACACTCCGCCAGCCTGGCTTATCAATCTCTCTTTGTAGTTTAGCGTTCTCCCGTCCCCTGTTGATCCATAAAAGACCCCCGCGCCGCAGTCTCGCGCTCCATCTGGTCCGATGGTTTCTAGATACCTTGTAGCAGAATCTGACAAGCATCAGATCGAGTCGAATGAAAATTGAGATATCCATCTATTCCTACTATATCTTTTTCTACTTTCCCACGAGTTTTCAAGTTGTGGGGTGTTCCAGTTGCCCGAGTGGCACGCTATCCATAACTCCAGGCAGTGCGATTGGAAGGGCCTTGTTTCCATGGAAATCAACTATGTTGCGATTCTAACCCGGTTCCTTGTCGAATTTCACTCTACTTGAGGGTTCTGCAGTCAAAGCCACACAGATTGTACGGAGACTCCGTGCCAATGATAAAACCAGAAAATAGAGTTCCGAGCCATACAGACATGCCCGCAAGCCCACGTGGGGATTCTGATAGAGCCTTCCCAAGAGATACGCTCCCTTCAACCTTCAACCTTCCCAATCCATCTTATGCCAATTTGAGGGGGTCTGGATTTCTAGTAGGTGCCGCAAAGCTACATCTTCTCTTCCCCAAACTTAAAACGCAGACTATCCCAAGTAAATACATATATACTCCATTATATTGACACCTTCCAAGGTTGCAAATAGAAGTATCAAATACTACCAATGATAGCAACCCACACCTATACTACACAACAGTAAGAAATGCTTAAACTCGCACAAGCTTTAACCGTCGGAATGAAGGAAGATGCATGCAGTTGCGTTTTGATATGCCCGTGCTGCCATCTGACCAAGAGAATATGTTGATTTTTTGCCTCAGAATCAGAATCACTACTGTATTTGAGCCCTCCCCGAGCTCTAACGGGTATTTATTGGAAAATGAATGCATAGCAGGGGAAAAATACTCTATGGGGAAAAATGCTCAAGAGCACGTGACTACCAGTGGGGATCTCTGTACAATACATGTATTCTTATTACTCCACTGGGACAAGAATGATTTGGGAAGCTTGTGAGCTTATCTCGAGGAGTTTACATGCGAACTTAAGATCAAATATTTGAAATGTGAAAGTTGCGCAAATATCCATACAGGGAAAGAATAATGTGTACTACCATCATAGGCGAACAATAGTAGATCAATTGATCTACCCGAGGCCGGGGCCATCGTCAGAGTGTTACAGGTTGTTACATCTTTCCGTGAGATCTATTGGTCGCCTGAATTACAGCCCTGGGAGTCCAATCCACCCCATAGATGCCGTAGCAAGCTGGCATACGCAATCCCTCCATCGTTTCAGGCTCTTCATACGTGGAAGAAAAACGAGGTCAATCGCTGCTAGCCAGGATGGGGTTTTAATGTTTTTTTTTTCTCCCTCTTCTTCTCTCATATTCTTCCCACTCTCATAATCACATCTCCCTGAACCGTTTGCTCTGCGTGGCTCATTTTGGCTGTTTGCGGTACCGGTACCTCTCTGCCAAGGACATCAGGGAGTCGCATTGTGATCGACGGATCGAGGATTCGCAACAACCTTCGGATGACCGATATGCCAATGTGTTGATCCCTTGAAACGACATTCCATCAAAGCCCACGCGATTGTCGACTCGCGGAGTCCCCTAGCCGCCAATCGGACGGAGTTCCTGAAGCTCCTTGGCCCAAAGCCAAGGCTTTCATCTGCAAAGCCAAGCCACGCCTCTGCGAGAACGTGGTACATATCTCCCTGAATCCACCGGTGCGCGTGGCTGTCACATTTTTGACAAGGGGGCAGCCATCCAGCCGGACACAAATTGCCCACCATGCCGGCGTTCCGGAGATCAATATTCGCCGCCATCTGCCTCATTGCCTTCGTCGTTTTCCTCCGTCATTCGAGCGGTCCAGCCGATATCCCCGACGCACCTGGGTACAAAAGCGTACAAGGCATCTTCGCCGAAGAAAAGGCTGCGAGCGCCGAAGCCCAGCGCGAGAAGTCTGGTGCCCGTGGACCAAAACCCTTCGGCGCGACACCGGCTGCGCCGCTGCGTGAACGCCTTCGCTACCAATTCCCTTACGATATCACAAAAAGCTTCCCCGCCTTTATTTGGCAAACTTGGAAGTATGATCCTTCGTCGTCGTCGTTTGGAGACGAATTTCGGAGCCCAGAGGCTAGTTGGACGGAGCTGAACCCGGGGTTCCAGCACGAGGTTATCCCCGATGATACACAGCGCCATCTCATTCAGTACCTTTACGGGTCGGTTCCCGATGTTTTTGAGGCATACGACTCCATGCCTATGGCAGTGTTGAAAGCGGACTTCTTCCGATACTTGGTTCTTCTCGCTCGCGGTGGGATATACAGCGACATTGATACTACGGCGTTGAAACCAGCGGGTTACTGGCTGCCCGAGGAACTTGATCGGTCAACGGTTGGATTTATTGTCGGTATTGAAGCCGATCCCAACCGTCCTGACTGGCATGATTGGTACGCTCGTCGCATCCAATTCTGCCAATGGACAATTGTCTCGAAACCGGGCCATCCAATTTTGCGTGATATGGTAGCATATATTACTGAGGAGACTCTACGTATGAAGAAAGCAGGAATTCTAGAGATGGGCCACATGGATAAGACAGTGATGGAGTTCACTGGCCCAGGTGCTTGGACCGATTCTGTCTTCCGTTACTTCAACAACCCCGAATACTTCCACATTCAGCCTGGTGACAAGAATATCACCTATGAGGATTTCACTGAGCAGACGACCGAGAAGAAGGTCGGCGATGTGATCGTTCTGCCCATTACGAGCTTCAGTCCTGGTGTCGGACAAATGGGCGCCCGTGATACTGATGATCCGATGGCTTTTGTGAAGCATAACTTTGACGGTGTGTTAACCCCCAACTTATAACGAAACGTTCTCTGCATTTTTGTGTCCAGATGCTAACTCTTTTCAAGGCTCATGGAAAACTGATCCCTCGCTGTGAGAGATCACAATTAAACCAACATACGCACCTGTCCGTTATTGAGTCTCGCCTCATTGAGCCAACGTTCTATGAGACGTTATCGAGACGACATTGCGCCTTATGCCAGAACACCTTCAGTTGTTATTATGCCTTGGAATTGTCATAGGCGTTCGTCCCAGGATTCGTGGCATTTCACTGAAATACCCTGATACCTTATACCACGCCACGAAATACCCCCCACATCTATTCTTATAATCATCTCTCAACCTCCCTATCACCTAGTGGCTGCTTCCATTGCTCTCCTCCCAACCAACAACATGTTTCTAGTCGTCAGCCACGGCTATCATGTAGAACATGTTACTGCTGACGATGAAGTTTCTTGTGATCTTCACGGCTCATGCTTCATGAATGCCCCGCACATATGATTCCCATAATTTTTGCTGTTCTCTTTGATCCCTACTTGGGCTATATACCTTTTTGCTACAATAGCTATATATGGACTGTGGATCAGTTTAGTGAAATATTTGATAGACCTCATTTTCATTCATCCTAGACATCGTCATGATAGCCATAATATGAGATAAAGGTAGTCAAGTTTGAGCTCTTATTCCAAGATTGAAGAAAGTCACTATAAAAACAGATCTGAGATACATTTAGCCTCCTAAGAAGAGGATCAGTTCGAAAAATAAAATGCCTGCCAAAAGATTCTCGGGGGTATGCTGAACTTCAAAATATGTACGGGACCCGGCAATTTCCGAACAGAAAAGAAAAAAGGTATAAACAAGAATCACAAAAGCCCATTCACCAAGCAAAAGCATCGGAATGGAATGGTACGTGCAGAGTGCAGCCAGGTAGAATTAAAGTAGCGATTGTCGTCGAAGGGATTTGGTAAATCATCATCGTAAAATCAAACCATGTCCGAAATAAAGCTTGCTTAACGGAACCACAAAAAAGAAAGAAAGTAAAAGGCAATAGGGTATTTAGTGAGCAATAGATTGAAAAACAAAGGCACTGGCTTCAAGGACTCAGCCCAGGGTATTGGGGGCCATGAAAATTTGAGGCGAGGAACCCCTGCAAAGTGTAGATATATACAGAGCGGGGATGAGGCTACCCCCAGGTTACCCCGCCCCCCACATTTCATACGTGGGGGCAATGAAAGCAAGATCTGGGCGGATTAAGAAGGTTGGTGTGACCTGCTTTGAGGTTCAATGCGGGAGAGAGAGAGAGTCGTATAAGTGTCTGCTTTGGACTGAAGTGAGGGCCACAGCACACTCAAGGGCTCGTTTGGCCCCGAGACATTTCATGTCATTGATAGAAGCGCAATTATGACTGGCAAGCCATTCCATTCTGTTTCAAAAGCAAGAGTTGCCGAAGATCCGCGCTGGGTAAGTTGTTGAAACGAAGCATGCTCGGAGGAATCCAATCAAAAGTCTTTGAACAAGGCCTCATATTTCTTCTTCAGGTCGTCGGTGTAGATATTCTGATTCCTCGTATCTGAATCCGGGTAGTCTTCGAAGTTTCCTGCATCGGCGGGATGCGATACTCGGGGAATAATAGGTCCCTTGACGCGTTTATAGAACAGGTCATCCCAAGCGACGTCCGTGAAGAACGGGTGTGATTTCACCCGAGTGGATCCGCCAGAGATATGACCCAATCGTTCGGATGGGTTGGTCTTGCAGAGCAAAGTAACAATATTTTGAGCGGCTGGGGGCATATTCGGTGGGAATCGAAGGTGTCCTTCCACGATTTGTTCATATATGCGCATGGGGTTTTGATCCCAGAATGGAGGCTGTCCCACGAGGAATTCGTATATGAGAATTCCAAGAGCCCACCAATCCACTGCAAGACCATGACCGCTATTATGAATGACTTCCGGAGCCAAATATTCAGGGGTTCCACAGAGGGTATAGGTTTCGCGATTATCCACTTGTTTCGCAAAGCCGAAATCGACAAGCTTAATATGACCATCTGCATCGAGTAAGATATTCTCGGGTTTCAGGTCACGATATGCGATGCCATGAATATCATGTAGGAACTCAATAGTCATAGTTATTTCGGCGGCATAAATTCTCGAGGTTTCTTCATCGAAGCGGCGCCCGCGACGGAGATAGGTGAAAATCTCCCCTCCGGGACAAAAGTCCAGCTGCGATAAGGAATTAGTACTTCCCGTGTAGAATTGAGCACCCAACTATGCTAGTCCCATACCAACATGTACAAACTCTGTTCATCCGAAAATGATGCGACAAGAGTGGTGATAAAAGGGTGATCGACTATCGCAGCGAGAGCTTTGCGCTCATTGCGCACATGTTCGACTTGCTTCAACTTGATCACTACCGTCCACTTTTATTAGCGTCAAATGCGCGTGGCCTAGAAAGAAAGGGCGCATTCACCATCGGCCTTACGGAGTATCTTCAAAGCGTAGACTTTCGTTCTGTCTGGCTGGTCCTTCAGTCTTGCGAGCCATACTCGGGCAAAAGTACCTAAAATTTTCCCCGTGAGCAAAAACGCAGATCGCGATGTGCAGTTTGCGACAAGCCACATATGGCACTGCGGAATCCATACCGGTACCCAGGGTTTTCAAGAGAGCAAAATCGTTAATATGCAGGTTTCTTGAGGAAACGCATAGCTGTTTCTCGTCGTGACGCTCAGTAATGAGGAAAGGATTCAAGGCTCGCGGAGGGTGGCGGAAGGCTTGGACGAGCTTCTTCTCGCGTTCGTGGAAATCGTGGGATCGCATGTTGTTGTTTTCGGGGGCGACAGGATTCGCGTGCACCTCAGATGGTGCAGTATGCTTGAAAATTCTCGTTGCCATTGGAATGGCAGAGCATTCTCCGTTTCGTTCTCGGGCGAGATTAGGGAAAAAAAGTATAGAGTCCACCCAAAGTCCGCTTAGCGCGCCACAACCAAATCGCGTCGGCAACCGGGGTTTGAGAAGAGAAAAACTCTTAAACCAAGCCTAGCATCAGCTGGAATTGAATCCCCTGAGAAAAAATGGGGAAATATAGGTTCGGGGACAAAGCGCGGGGAAAAGGAGTTGCGAAAGGAAGGTCTGGCAGCTCTGACGTATCCCATGGGGGGCGGGGCTGGGCAGATGGGAACTACGGTGATAATCGGAACCTTCTTTGGGCTAACATTGCTTTTTTTTTTTTCTCATTTTTTGACCTTTGCGACCCGGGAATTATAATATTCGGAGTTATATAGGGTAGGATTTGAGAGAAGGCTAAAGAGATGTAAGCTTAGTATACCTTAGGTCTATACTAGTATGCGATGCATGCGTAAGATAGGCCGCTATTCGTGGCTGAGATGAGAATGAAAGAAATATACCCGTGTAAACAAGGACATGCCACTGAACAAGCAATAACATTGTTTCATTTACCAGTTCCCAATCTATATGCGAACAAGGCTCCTTATAATACACCCCGAAAATAACAAGAAGAAAGAAGAAAGAGCCCATGTGATTCAGAAGCCAGTTGGTCTGAATCTAGATGCCGGGTATTCGTGTCGCGTGGGCCTCGAGAACTACTACCCGTCGATGGGGGTTTGGGAGTTCAAACAAGTGATGGACAGGAAGCGATTCGACCATTTTACGCTGGAAAAGTGAGGCCGCATAGAAAAAACCGATAGACAATGAAATGCGCTCAGGACCTGGAGTTCAGAATCAAACCAACAATCAATCTACAATTTCCATGTTAGCAAATCCCGCAGTAACATCTTCATGGTTTCTTTCATTCCCAACACATACCCGTACAAACCAAGAACTTCGCCGAAAATGAGGATCAGAATCATGCCCACGTAGACGCGGGATTGTTGCATGTACGCTCGGACACCCTATGACCGCTTGTTAGTACCACGCAAATTGTCTGAAGTGGCAAAGAGTAGTCTTACCGCATCACCGACAGTACCAATTGTATATCCTGCAGCCAAGCCTGTAAGGCCAACTGATAATCCGGCCGCAAGATGCATAATAGATCTGCGTCCATACCGTCAGTTTCCCTCCCCATCAAGAAACACTCATTCTTGTTCAACATACTCGTATAAACTTCCGTACATATTTGTACCCTCTCCTGGTCTAAGTGCTTGTGCGATAAGGACTGCGATAACTAGCCCATAAACTGCAATGATACCGGACATAACGACGGGAATCAGGGACTAGGGAATTCAACCAGGTTAGCGCGGTCTATTGCATCACTCAGGAGAAGCTCCCTACCTTCATAATCAGGTCAGGTCGGTATGAGCCCACACCGGCGATACCGACGCCGGCCTTTGCTGTGCCATAAGCGGCTCCTGCACCTGTTTGGGGGTCAACTGTGAGTCTTCAATCGTTTGAGGTCATCCATTGGGTTAAGCCACGTACATCCGAAGATCATCTTCGGAAAGGAAGCTGTTAGCGGAGAGGCTTGTCTAGGAGGTTTTTGAATGGAAACTCACTGCAGAAGCAATGCCGGCCTGATTTCATGAAAAACAACTCGTTAGTCTTTTGGCCGTGTAGCTTGAAGCTCAGCTCCAACAGGATACGGGTACTCACGAAGGACAGGAACGGGGCGAACTTGGGCGCAAGCTCGCTGGCGGCCATGATGAATGAAATTCGGAGTTCGGCTGCCGAAAGAAGGTAGAATAAGACGAGCGCTCAGCTAAGGTGAGACTGAAGGGGGGAGGGGGAAGCGTGGTCGAATCTCCGATGGATTGTGTTGGTTGTCACTTTGGTGCGCCGTAGTCAAACCGCTCTGTCCACTCCCGCTTTCCCTCTCCGCGTGACAGAACATGACGGTACTTTACCATGCCCCGACTGCAATGACAACCAGGCCGGGCTTATACTTCCAAGGTTGCTATGTCAGTTTGAAGGCTCGTTGCTATTTACTAGCTCCAATGCCTCTATTTTCCAAAATGCTATACTCCCGAATTTCCTAGGCTAATGATCAATTGATTTCCTTCGGGTGTTCTCTTACTGAGTGAACATGGCTCAAGATTTTCAGTTGAATGTTCCAATGTAGTATTTCAAAGCTCTGGGGCATTTGGAAGCCGAAAGTTCTCTAATTAAGATTTTCCAGATATATCTTGGTCTTGTAGGAATCAGAAATAGGGTCAAGCATTCTAAAAGGGTATATTCAATCTTTGTGCATACATAGTAGACAAGCAGGCTGGAAATTAATAGTAAGGGCGGGGGGCATTCAATCGTCTTGACGTAGTATATACTAGCACAGCAACTACCTATCCATTCTTTGATCTGTACTGAAGTCTCTTCTGATTGAAAGGAATTCCAAATACTTAAATCAACAAATTTAACGAAAGGTCTCCAATCGTAGCTTAACTACTATGTATACGGAAACAACGGTAGCTAATCATTTTTGGCCAACGGAGTAACATACTCCGAGGACATGTCGGAAACTCTGAAAAGAAGGGCAAGAAATGACAGCGGGAGTCATGAAGAAGAATCATGAAAGGGAATAAGAAAAATAAAAATAATCACCAAAGTGAGAGTAAGACTTAATTCAGGAGAAGGCAAAAAAAGAGGGCCATGCAAAGCCCCGGCACTTTATATACTAGGAGGGGTAGGCATACGCGCCTGGAGCGCAGTTTTATCTTCCACCTTGTCCACCATCTTCAATCAGCCTCAGTTGCGACGCCCTGAACGCTTTCTACGACCGACTCGAACACAACCCCCTTCCCCCCATATTGCCACCGCCTCCGCATTCCTTGTTTATTTCACCGTCATATCAAGTCATCCTACAACGATTTTGAACGGAATTACTCGACTTGCGTTTATCCTCGGGGGAACATGGCGGATTTGGGGGGCCAGCGTAACCGGAACTACCGGCCATATGGCGCGGCCTCGTCCACACAACGAGATGCTGCGTATTCCGACATCTTTGGGAGTGCACCGCCGCCAGGTCGCTCACAGACTATGACCTCGCAGACGCCTCTGCCTCCTCAGGGTCGTGCCCACACCATGTCGTCGCAAGTGGCGCAGCCTCAATTCCATCGGCCGCCGCCCCCGCCAACACGGCAAATGCCCAACGGTTACGGACCACCTCCACCCGCACCAGTGAATGGATACCCCCCGGCACCTTCATCAGGAGGCTACCAAGCTTATAATCCAGGAGCTGCGACGATGGCTTCACAACCGCCTCCGCGACCGTACCCGGGCCGCCCCGTGTACCCTCGACCCAATCGCGTTGACTCCAGACCAGGGCCGACCCCCCAATATCCGGATCCTCGAGATTTCAGTCGTCCAATGCCTCCTCCTGCGTTAAACTCTGATGCTGGACGATCACGGTCCATGGCTAAATTGACCGGTCCATCTTACCAGGCACCACCCACCCCAAGCAACTTCAATCACACATCAGCGATTGCTTCTCGTCGGGGGCCATACCAAGCGGGCGCTCCATCAATGACTCAACTAGGCCGCCCTGTACCGGAAAGACATGCCAATGAACGAGCTATGTCTATGACTTCTTATGCCTCAGCGCCTGATCACGCTCACATCATGGGCAGTGGTCGACAGATTCCTGCCCGCCGACCGCCATCCGGCCATGAGCAAACGGCTCCTCCTGCTAGGTTCGATTCTATGCCAGCGGCTGTTACGAATGTTACGGATGGGTTTGTAAATAATAATCGTCCACCCAGTGATGCTTCATCACGGTCCCGCACAATGTCAATGGCATCGACTGTCTTGCCAGATCGCACGATGAGCGTACAGAGCCAGTCAACCCAAGTTTCTAATGGTCAGACCACTTTAGTTTCGACCAACTCGCAGCGCAGAGTGCCCGTGGTTTATCCTGCTCTACTTTCTCGTGTCGCGGATGTATTCCGTGAGAAAATTTCGCTGGGTGAGCGCCAAAAGAATGCCCTTTCTTATCAGAACGCTTTCTCGGGTAGCGATGCGGTGGACCTGATTGGGTCCATCATTCGGACAAACGACAGGAACCTTGCTCTTCTTTTGGGCCGAGCACTGGATGCTCAAAAATTCTTCCACGATGTCACATATGACCACCGCCTTCGAGACGCACCGGGTGAGGTGTATCAGTTCAAGGAAACCATTGGAGAAGATGCAATGGGCTCGGATGTCAATGGTGTGTTTACGCTTCTGACCGAATGCTATTCTCCGACATGTAATAGGGACAGTCTTTGCTATTCAATTGCTTGCCCTCGACGATTGGAACAGCAAGCCAGGTTAAACCTGAAGCCTCAGCCGGTACTGAGAACTTCTGGAAGCAAGGGTAGCCTGCACATCGATGACGATGACGATAACGACAACCAAAAGCTCTGGATCACCATGGTTCCCAAGGAAATATCCGACGCTATGGAGGACCGCGAGAAGAAACGCCAGGAGGTTATCTTTGAAATCATGTATACTGAACGCGATTTCGTCAAGGATCTGGAATATCTCCGAGATTTCTGGATGCGCCCACTACGTGCTGCAGGTCCTAACCAAGTCTCCCCCATTCCAGAGCATCGACGTGAAAAGTTCATTCGGACCGTGTTTGGAAACTGTTTGGAGGTGTTGAAGGTTAACGGTGGCCTCTGCGAAGCGCTGAACACACGACAGAAGGAAAGCCACGTTGTACAAACTGTTGGTGATATTTTTCTTCAACATGTACCACGCTTTGATCCATTTATCAAATATGGTGCCAACCAACTGTACGGAAAATATGAGTTTGAAAAGGAGAAGGCTTCGAACCAGGGATTTAGCAAATTTGTTGACGACACGGAGCGCCTCAAGGAGTCTCGAAAGCTGGAGCTGAACGGTTACTTAACTAAGCCTACAACCCGTCTAGCTCGATACCCCCTTCTTCTCGAATCAGTTCTGAAGCACACTGCGGACGACAACCCGGACAAAAAGGATATCCCCGAGGCAGTAAAGATGATCAAGAGCTTCTTGTCTCGTGTCAACACTGAAAGTGGAAAGGCTGAGAATCACTTCAACTTGGTCCAATTAAATGCTGCTCTGAAGTTTGCTCCTGGTGATTACGTTGACTTGAAACTTACGGAGGAAAATCGACAAATGCTCTCGAAAATGGCCTTCAAAAAGTCTACTGCAGAAAGCTCCGAGGTTACGGCATACCTGTTTGATCATGCTGTGCTCCTCGTTCGCATTAAAATAATCAACAAACGTGAGGAATACCGGGTTTACAAGAAGCCTATTCCACTTGAGCTCTTGGTGATTGCACAGATGGACGAAGTGATACCACGCGTTGGAATTCCCAGGCGGCCGTCATCAAGTCTCCTTGCCAATAGAACTACACCAAATCCTCCCCCAGCCAAGGACGGCGGCTTGCCGATTACATTCAGACACCTTGGCAAAGGTGGATACGAACAAACCCTCTATGCCACTTCTTCTACCCAGAGACGAAAGTTCATTGAAATGGTCGAAGAACAACAACGAAAGCTATGGGAAAGAAACAGCAATTTCTACAACAAGACAATTCTTTCAGAGAATTTCTTCTCTGCTATCAACCGCGTCAATTGTCTTGTCCCAGTTGGTAAGTTACCTCAGGCGTTTGTACATAATTTGTGTTCTAACTTCTCGATAGATGGAGGTAGAAAGTTGGTTTTTGGAACGGATAGCGGCATTTACCTATCTGAACGCTGGCCTAAAGAGAAGACAGCAAAGCCACGTCGGGTCCTGGAGGCTAATCAAGTCACTCAAATCGATACTTTGGAAGAGTACCAATTGCTCTTGGTATTGGCAAACAAAACATTAACATCTTACCCTATGGAGGCTCTTGAGCTAGGGGAAGGTCAAAATGCCATGGCTAAACGTCCAAAGAAGATTCAAGGTCATGCAAATTTCTTCAAGGCAGGCATCGGTCTTGGTCGACATCTCGTATGCTCAGTCAAGACGTCGGCATTGTCTAGTACTATTAAGGTCTACGAGCCGATGGACAATCTGGCCAAGGGCAAGAAGAAGTCTGCTGTCAGCAAGATGTTCCAAAGTGGTCAGGACACTTTGAAACCGTTCAAAGAATATTATATTCCAGCCGAATCTTCTTCAATCCACTTCCTACGATCGACCTTATGTGTTGGCTGTGCTCGAGGCTTTGAGGTTGTTAGTCTGGAAACTACAGAAACCCAATCTCTCCTCGACCAAGCTGACACATCTCTTGACTTTGTCGCGCGCAAGGAAAATGTCAAGCCTATTCATATTGAGCGGATGAATGGCGAATTTCTTCTTAACTATAGCGATTTCTCGTTCTTTGTCAACCGAAACGGTTGGCGAGCTCGTCCCGACTGGAGAATTTCATGGGAGGGCAACCCGAACGCTTTCGCACTGTCTTACCCATACATTCTGGCATTTGAACCCAATTTCGTGGAGATTCGACATGTCGAAACCAGTGAACTGATTCACATTATGACTGGAAGGAATATTCGCATGCTCCATTCTTCCACCCGGGAGATCATCTATGCTTATGAAGATGAGAAGGGTGAGGATGTGGTTGCAAGTCTGGATTTCTGGAGCAAACCCCAGCACCAGCAATAAACTGTGCAATGCTTTGATGAGCACGAAACCTTCAAATCATAGCCACCCCTCCACCTCCGACCCTCTAGCCCGTTTTCTTTAATTTTCAAGGAATCGGCGCTTCGGGAACTCAAGTCATGAAGTGCTTGTTTTCGAGTGGCCTTAAATTTCACAGGGCGTTGAAACTGGTTATTATTCAATTACAGCCAAATCAACATTGTTGACTTACTCCACTGGGGCAAACCTCCCCTGACGTCCACTACCAGGTCTACCGGATCTCCTTTCATCTGCCGCATCTTCCAACTCCTTCTAGACAAGTGCCCCTACCTGTATACCTGATTGTATACCAAATAAGGCCTTGACGAATCTCCGTTTGATACCACTCCCTTTCTCATCCCGTCACCTCCCTTTTCCCTTTTCCACAAGAACCTATGAAAAGGGTTTTTCTTGTCTCGTTTCTATGTGTACAATGGAGCGCAAATACCACTTCTTGCGTGTCAGCTTTTGAATTCTGCAGCTTCTTATTTTCCTCTCCATCTTCTGCATCTTTCTTGTTTCATCCTTTCTTAAAATTTTATTGACTTTTTATTTCATCAACCTTTTTTTCTCATTTCATGTCTTCTTTTTTTCTTTGCCTACGCATGGCCTGCGAAGCGATGACCATGTTCCCATTTTTTGCCTCCCCAACCCTCTTGAACCCTTTCTTCTTCTTTTTGTATCGTTGACTTCGAGGTGTCTCATGCTTCAAGTTCCAACAATGGCATTGATGTGGAACATCAGTTTGGTACTACATAATCAAGACCTGAGGAATATATTATACGATTTGTCAAGATTTGTAGGGTAAATACACATGTGGATGGATTATGAAATACCGATTCTTAAGTTGAAGACTAAAAATTCTTTTCAAGGCTTGGACATCACAACAACCTGGCGTGATAACTTTGGGGTAGGTATATAGTAGTAGACCTCGGAGATCGCCCGGTTCATTTCCAACATTGAACGGTGTTCAACTCAGGCTTGAAGTTGAAATACTACTATGTACCAGGTGGTAGTAGTATTCCAGGTTCAGTCATACATACTATAATATGTACTACTAGTACCTCAAGTGCTCCAGGACTCCTACTCACTTCCAAGGTTGGGCACATGTGCAGGCTATGGTCCACATGCACGCGTACATACTAGTATGTATGCCATGGTAATAGCCCTGGTGCCTTGAGGCTAAAAACAACCAAAATAGTAGTACACATGTGCATACAAAATGTGGGTGGCATGCTTCCAAGTTCCAAGACATTTGAATCTTGGAACTTGAACGTTAGAATTACTAGGTAGTAACCAGTGCTCCTACTAGTATGCTCACGGATAGATCCTTCAAGTTCAAACTTGAATGTTCGGGATTGAAAAGACAATCAACATTTGAAGACTCCAGGGCTTCCCTACATAAACTTTATGCAAATCGAGCCTTCAAGTCCAAATGTTCTGCACACATGTGTGGTTAGTCGCCATGGGAAGTAACCCTCGCGTATTCTACCTCCATATTGTACTGTTTAGCAATTAAAATTCTTTTGTATAACTTGAGACGGTCAGTCTGACATCCGGGGGGATTCTATAGTACTAGGGATCTTTTTTATATACCTTCTAAGACTTCTTTTAACCATGGAAGAATCATTACGATTCAAATTGGAATCTTTATAGATCTTCATAGATCTTTATAGATCTTTATAGATCTTTATAGATCTTTATATATATATATATATACAAAATAGAAATTAGATAATTCTTTAGAACCTTCACCTTCTTGAAGTGAAAGAGAGTATTATAACCTTGTAGGAAAGCAATAATTGAGCTGGCAATTTTAAGGTAAAAAAAGTCAGGACTCAGAACTCGGGCCGCGTGGGCGCGGCCGTACTTCTTCAATGTTGTCTACATATTACAAAAATGAACCACGGACATGATTACAGAACCTGACAAGAGCAAGGTCAGGATACTTTTTCCTCATTCACTAAGCCATTAAAATAGCAGATAAAAAGGGGGTAGAAGGGGGCCAAAAAAACTAGGAACAGAGGGAGGGAATCTTGCTGCGCTGCGGACTTTAGACAAGGTGCCAGGGGCGATGATAAAATGAAACAGGAAGAGATGAGCCTCCAGGCTTTGGAAGCAAATTTGTAGAGCGAAAAAGGGAGGAAAGGAGGATAGCAGAAATTGGAACTCCATGGTGTAGCAACGGTGATAGGTAAAAGGCAAAAGGAAACAGGGAAGGAAAGGACAGTGCTTGTTTCTCTTGTCTTCGAGATGTTCTTTTGTGGAAATGGTAAATATCCGCTCCGAATGCGTGCAAATGGAATTTTCGTTTTGATTAACCCCAGGAGTCGCTGAGTTGATTTTTCAGGGCCTGGAAGGAAGTATCCATTGTCCATTGTCGCAAGCTGTAAAGTGGTGTTCTATGTTGGGATATTATCCATCTCCGCAGGGAAAGCAGGGAGAGAAGGAGAAAGAAGTAGAAGAAAAGAAAAAGACAAAAACTATTAACGTGAATAAACAGTCAATATTATCCCCATAAACAAAAACCAACTTCGCGCCACGAAGTCCATGATTTTGGCACAAACGGTATCACATTGCGAACCGGCGCCCCGCTGAAAAAGCCGCATAGTCGGCAGGGTATATCTAGACCTCTCCATTGGCTTCGCTGACATTGGTCTGGCTTGCCTCGCGCGCCATGCGAGCCTCGATCTCGCGCAGCTGGCTCTCGCGAGCCAACAGCTCCTGTCGCTTCTCGGCAATCTCACGCTGCACCTTGAGTTCGATCTCGCGCAGCTTCTCCTCCTCGCGGCGGAGCTGCTCTTCCTTGAGACGGACGGATTGAGAGGCAAGGTCCTCGGGGTTCATGGTAGAATCTTGAGCTCTAAAAGAGTGTTAACAGGGAGGTCCATAGTTGACAGAGTAGGGAAAAAGGTAAAACATACGGAGTAGCACCGTCCACACTCTTGCTGAGCTTCTCTGTACGGTAGTTTTCGTAAAGGAAGTCGTGAGTAATCTCCTTAAGATCGGCGAGATGACTGTGAAGAAGAGCGCTACGGATAGCGAGGAAATCAGAGTGTCGAGGGTTCTCGACCTCGACCACACCCCATGGGTACTGTCGGGCGCGGACCTTGCGGTTTTCAATCTCAACAAAATCCTCTGAGCCAACAATGGCGAAAGGCATCAGACCACGGAGCTCAGCATTCTCTTCAACTGTGTCCTCATCATCCTCCTCAACGTCGTAGGGGAAGTTGTAGACGGGGATGCGGTAGTGCTCAATATCCTCCATGATCAACTTCTTAGACTCGGCCAATTCAGCGGGGGTAAGGGAGTCGGCCTTTCCAATAACGGGAATAACATTAACACGGGGGGAAAGGCGCTTCATCAATTCGATGTCGAGCTCGCGAAGGCCGTGTCCGGTGGGGGTGATGAAGTACAGCAGGACGTGCACACGGTTATCTCTGAAACGAGGGTTACGCTTAATCCGAGACTCCTCGGCAAGAATATCATCATATTGGCGCTCGAGGTAGCCGACGATCTCGCCGAAGCTGCGAAAACTAGTTAGCGGGGTCGGGGGTCCGGGGAAAGGTTCAGGAGACATGCCTGGCCTCGTTGTCAATCTGGTCACCGAAGCCGGGGGTATCAACAATAGTCAAAGAAATGCGGGTACCCTCCTCATCTAGCTCAAGCTCTATTGTTCGTAAGATATGGAGTTAGTCCTCTGCAATAAATCCTCTGCTGTGATTTGAAGAGGTTCCTGCGCTTACCGACGGTAACGGGCTTGATGCGGACACCCTCCTCCAAGTGGGCGTTCTCTGCATCGTCGGCATCCTTGCCCTCCAGAACTTGCTTGCCGCAAAGAGTGTTGACAAAAGTTGTGCGACCTGATAGGGGATGTGGTCAGCGGGCAATGGCGTAAGATTTCCCCATTCAGATTGCGAGCATACCAGTTCCGCTAGCACCACACACCATCAAACAGAACTGAATTCCCTTTTTGACATTCTTCTTGCGACGGATCTTGATCTGCCCACGGCGGGGACTTGTGTTAGCTTTCGTTCCTCCAGTAATTTTTTTTTTTCGGGGGTGGAGAGGTATGGGGACCTCCCCCGTTTGGACTTTGGGGGGGCACACGAGAAATAAAAGGGGAAAACACATACCGCATTGAGAGCCGACGACATTGTGGACTAAAGAGGAACAGAACAAGCCGACAAAAAATACAAAAAGGATGGGGGTATCCAAAGCAAGGAAGAGAAGTAAAGGGAAAGGGTGAAACTCTCCTGAAGGTCTTGGGTGATTAAGTCGTAGGGGGGGAAGGAAAGACAGTTCGTGTTTCCCCCTTTCCCTTGGGCTACGGGCCAATCACGGGACGCGGTGGTTCTCCAGTTTGTAGTTCATCGTAGCTACTTATGTATACTGCACTATACCGGACTACAGCCCTGATGCGTAGAATATACGATATTCGAGAGCTCCAGTAAATTGCAATTGTTTTATTTCCATCGACCTCATCCCCAATCTCTGTCATCTTGCATCTCCCTTTCACCAATATCAACACTCAGGGGTTAAACTAGTCGCGGTGGGTCGCTCCTGGCCGCCGAAGCATTACCTAATCATGCCTGAGGCGCCCAAATTTGGGTGCGTCTAAAATAACGTGTTATCGGCTGGGGCGATAAGTATGGAGCTGCCCGCATCTCGGCCTTATCGCTGATCCGCACTTGAGCTTCCCCCTCCAATTCAACGTCTGGTTAACGTCTAGTTGCCTGGGTCTCAGAGCGGACTTCTTGTCTGATCTACACCATCAGGACAGGAATGAATAGGATGTCTTTGCGGGATTCGGTATTACGACAATGAATACCCGCCAGGTCATCGATGAGTCTGTTGGACCTTATTCCTTATCGACAGCCTTCAACAATGATACCAGCTGTTTTTCGGTAGGCTTGGACACGGGGTTCTGCGGTAAGACATGAAATTCGACCTGTGCAAAGCTACGGGGGATGTAGAAGAATATCCTTCAAAGCTTAATCAGTCAACAAGCCTTTGGCTTTGGGAGCCAATGCTAATCACAACCCTCCAGTGTTCAATGCCAATCCATGTGAGCTTAAAGTCTCCAGAGGTAAGTAAGCTCATCCTAATGTTGGACTTGGAACAAAAGCTAGAATGAAAGCGCTAACTCATTCGTTCATCTCTAGACTTCAATGCAGGTATTGGTCTGGTCGAAATGCTGGGCCAGTCAAACTACTTAGCCATCGTCGGTGGCGGGCGAACTCCCAAGTTCCCCCAGAACAAAGTGAGTTGAGCGAATGTGGCAGGTCACTCCGTCTTCATACTTATCTTGAGGGACGATATAGCTGGTGATTTGGGATGATGTCAAACAGAAACCCATAATCACTCTCGAGTTCCGTACCTCCGTGCTTGGTGTGCGCCTTTCCAAGTCCCAAATCGTCGTCACATTGTTGAACACCATTCATGTCTTTGACTTCAAAATCCCTCCAAAGAAGATCTCTGAGTACGAAACCTCAGACAACCCGTTGGGCCTCGCTTGTCTGGGCAAAAATTTGCTTGCTTTTCCAGGCCGGTCCCCAGGTCAGGTACAAATGATAGAGCGAGGGACAGGGAACATCAGTATCATCCCAGCTCATAGCTCCTCATTGCGAGCAATGTCATTAAGCCCAGATGGCGAGATATTAGCCACAGCCAGTGAAAATGTAAGCGTCCTCGCTTAAATATTACATTTTGCTATCGATGTCAATGCTAACATTTTACAAAGGGTACTTTAATCCGCGTATTCTCAACGGCAAACTGTACGAAATTGGCTGAGCTTCGTCGGGGCGTAGATCATGCAGTGATATTCTCTCTATCCTTTTCACCCTCAAATAATCTCCTTGCGGTCACATCGGACAAATCTACATTGCATATCTTCGATGTACCTCGCCCAAGTCAAGTCAACCGTCGCAGCCAGTCTCCGGTATCTGGAACAGAAGAGGGCACAAATCAAAAATGGGGGTTCCTCGGGAAATTGCCCTTACTCCCGAGAGTATTCTCAGATGTATACTCGGCTGCCAGTGCGCATTTTGAGATGGGCGACGAAGCTATTCCTGGATCGCCATCCATGCCTGCGCTTGGCTCATCGCTAGGAAGGGCTCGGAAAGGTATCATAGGCTGGCAGGATGACCAAACAATCTTGGTGATCGGGTCAGGCAGGGAAGGCCGTTGGGAGAAGTTTGTACTTCGAGATGGTGACGATGGAAAGCGACATTGTATCCGAGATGGATGGAAACGATATCTTGGCGATTGAAATAAGCTTGATATGGTCATTTCGGATGCAAATTTGGATTGAGCGTTTGCAAGCTGTAAATAGATGACCCTTTAATACCGCAAATGCCAACCCACTTGTTCAAAGAGTGCTTTTGAATTGAAGGTCGCAGATGTATCAACGGAAGGGGATACTAGTAATTTACTTCGATAAATTTCAGCGGCGGCGGTCTTCACGGTCTCTATCACTTCGTTCATGTCGATGTCTCCTGGATTCAGGCGAGCGCGATCGCCCTGATGTTCGATCCCTGCGAGACTTTTCCTCCCTCTCGGTAGATCTATGTCTCGATCTCTTTTCATAGGCCGGAGAGCGATCGTCTCGGTTCAGATCAGTTCGGCGTCTGTTAGATTCAGGGGAGCGAGACATGACTGGCGTGCGATCCCTTCCAGATCTCTCCTCTCTGTCGGCTGATCGACGCCGCGATGTCTTTTCCCGAGCAGGTGAGCGGTCACCTCGATGTCTGCGCTCACGTTCACGAGATCGATGCCGACGAGTATGACGACTAGATCTGTCCCTGCTGTCATCTCGCCGGCGAGATGATTTCTTTTCGCTGCTCTTATACCTCTCCACTGCAAGAGCCACCTCTTCCTTCTTTTCTTCGATCAAGAATTCCTTCATTGGGTCCTCGTCATCATGATTCTGGATGAGTGCCTGCAGTTCTTTCTCCTCCTTCAACAAAGGCCGTCTCTCTTCGCGATCTTCGCTGTGTGCCCTCCGACGACTGTGTCGCTCGCTGCTCTTTTCTCCCGTGTCCTTAATCTCTGTATCACCCATCAATCTTGCGACATTATCTCCCTCCTCTTCATCGTCGCGTCGCTTGTAACGAGTATGATCCACACGAAGCATGCGACCCAGCACTGTTGCGCCTCCAAGATTGTCCACCGCGAGGTCGGTGCTGCGCTGGTCCTCATATTTAAGGAATGCGAAACCTTTGCTCTTGCCCGTTTCTTTGTCGCGGACTAGGTTGACATGGACAGGCTCTCCATATTGGGAGAAGATAGTTACGATATCACCCTCCGATAGATCGAACGGAAGTCCACCAATGTAGATATATGCTGTGTCGCGGTAGTCTGCATGCCATGAGGCCTCCGGTGGTCTAGACAAGAGCAAGTTAGCTGGCGCACGAGACAGCGGAATTGCCAAGGTAAATTGCTTGTTCACTTACACAGCATGCTCAAGTTCCCGCTTATTGAGCTCCTGTACCTGGCGAATGGAATTCATAATGGTGGATGGTGGTCAAAGTCCTAGGATGAAAGAGAGAGAGAGAGAGAGGGAGAGACAACCTTAAGCTTTGCGAGGATAAACCTGGGAGAGGTGGACCCCCGGAGCATCTGCGGAACCGTAAAATCGCCAATTGTTTACTCACGCTGAAAAGAACTCCCCTGCTCCTCCACCTGCTCAGACGTCTTAACCAGCGGGGAAAAAATTATTCAATTTTCCAGTATCTGTCCTTGAGCTTTCACGATCTTAGTAGATCTGCTCTGGGCGCAGCTAAATACGAATCTTGCATTGATTTGATCCCCACCTCCAGATTCCCCTGACCGCGTTCTGCTTCGCTCTCCCCTCCGCACCTACCAACCACGACTGCACGCCCTGTCGGCAACAACGATTTTTTATTAGTTGGAATGGTACATGCCCTCTGAGGCATGGTAGGGCCAGATCAGACAATGTCCTCCAGTCCGAATCGCGGATCGAAAGCCGCCGGCACGAATAGTCGGCCCTCTAGCAAAGATGGCTCAAAGAAGAACATTTGGTCTTCACTGCTAGATAGTGTCGCCAATGGAAAGCGCCTGCCCGAAAAGAATTTGTTGATCTTAGGTATGTATTTAGCCTGGATGTTGGATTCGTGAGTCAGCTGGAAGATTTTATCTCCAAAGCTCTAGTCGCGGCATCTTTGCAAGCATGAAATGCTGATTGTCACGCGATGATCAGGAGGCACACCCGAAAGCCAGAGAGAATTTCTGGAGACCTTCTCAGCAGATACATCCGCCGATCCGAGCTTAGTGAATGAGAAGCGAAAGGGGAAGACACCACCTATTGCAAACCAATTTGCGCTGGGTTACACATATCGAGATGTTCTCGATGCCGACCAAGAAGGTATGCTTGAGGACATTTGTCTATAGTTACTACAAGCTATCAAGAGCTAATTATTATGTCTTGAAGATACATTGGCACGTGTATCGGCCTACCTCCTGTCCGAACCATCTCCTTCCTTTGCACCTCTCCTCAAGCCTCTTCTGACGCCTCAATCCGTGCCCGAAACGCTCGTTGTTATTTTGATGGACTGGTCTGATCCATGGACATGGATTCGCAGGCTAAGAGAATGGGTCCGCCTGCTTCGCTCCGTCCTTGTTACTCTCGACGATGATACAAAGATGGTTATGGAGGAGACGATGACGGAATGGCGCGATAGAAAGAGAGGCATGGATTCTAACGCCGGTGCTTCTGGGAACTTGACAAACTCTGGCGGGCCAGTAACAATACCGCTGGGGCCCGGTGAATGGGATGAAGGACTGGGTCTCCCGATGTGTGTTGTTTGCCAAGGAGTACGTGGACCAGAACTTGAACTTTACGATGACTAAAGGATATGACTGACTGTCTTGCACTCACCTAGGCTGATAAGATTGAGAAATTGGAGAAGGATAACGGATGGCACGAAGAACAGTTCGACTTCATCCTTCAGTTCCTGCGAACAATCTTGCTAAAGCGTGAATATCTCCTTTTCTTGACTAATATCTTGTGCCTTTGCCAATACCGCATGATCTAACCTTGAAACAGATGGCGCCTCCCTCATATATACTACACCATTCCTTGCCAACTCTCTCCAGAGCTTGATCCACTCATCTCTGGGTATACATTCTCTTTTGAAACGACAGTCATTAAAACATAATGTGATCGACCGAGACAAGATTCTTGTCCCTACGAACTGGGACTCATGGGGTAAGATCCGGATCATTCGCGAAGGATTCGATATGGAGGGCGTATCAACTGCATGGTCTATTGAAATTCAAGACGCCCCAGAGCCGCTCGACCAGTCCACAAAAGCCGAACAAGATAACGAAGAAGGTGAAGATGGCACGAGTGCAGTCACAGTATTTGAGCAGACAATCAAGGATCCGAAACGCGACACCACAATCGCCCACCCAAGCACTACCAAGAATGCGAACAAGATCGAAGTCGAAACATCCGATCTTCAAGGCTTCCTCACTCAGCAGCTCGAAACACTGGAGCAGCTCAAGGCTAAGGACGAGAAGGACCGGGCGAACGAGCCAGTTCCCTCCTTGGAGATGTCTCCAATGGATGACGAAGGCCGTGTAAATGAGCATATCGGCCCTGTCCAGTTCAATATGGGTGGCATTCAAGTGGACGCGGACGATATGCTCAAGAAGCTAAGGGTATGTTCTACACTGTTAATGCCCGTAATCCCCTTTAAGACATTTGTTAATGTGTATGCAGGATCGCGAAGCCAGTCGAGCCCAGCGCAAAGAAGGCACATCAACCCCAGTGGACGAGAAAGCCCACAACAAAGCCCTTGCAAGCTTCTTCGCCGGTCTCGTCAAGAAACCCAACAGCAGTCCCCGTGGAAGTCCATCCTCATAATTCCCTTTATTTTCTCCCATCGTGTCTTGTCTTTCGAATATTCCCTGGACTGTATTTTAGTTCCCTAAGCGTACATATTGTGTGTGGGGTGGCGGTGGATTAGTCGTGCAGGCCTTGAATGATTTCAATCATTCGGTAGAGAAAGTTGATTCGAGTTTGGGGTAAACGGGCCTGTACATAGTTTTCTTTAGGATATTCCAACGGCTTCTGCGGGGTGTTAGATCATGATACCAATATGAGATCTTGTTTCTATTTCAACTGATTTACTTTTGAAGCTTCAAACCCTTAGGAGGGGGAAGATCTACAATTAAGCCCAGATAGACCAATCTCATGGCGATTTATTTAAAAAAACTACAAGTATACTTCAAGAAGAAACACTGAAATATGCATTTTGGTGTCAATTAATCAAATATTGATAAGACAGACATAAGTCGAAAGGTTGAAGCTAAATACTGCCATATTTACCAGTTCTCCCACACAGCATCAGGAAGAACCTTTCTCATAATCTCCCAGTGCTCCAAGGCAGCACGATCCTGGAATTTATGCAAGCGACCAACCTCCTTCGCAACAAGTACACGCCTTCCAGAACGGGGGATAGTTGAGAACAATGACGCATCAATCTCATTCTTGGGCATCAGATACGACTCACGCGACCTGCTACCCAGGAAATCAGCAGACACGGGCTCACGGAAAGTGATTTGAGAGCCAGCGGTTTTCTTGCAGAAGAGAACCATGTTAGTGAAATCGGATGCTTCGTCATCGTTCTTATTGGCTTCAGTTTCACGGAAAATGCGACAAGATGGGAAGACAGCTTGAATGGTGCGGACAATGAGGCCAGTAGGGTAGAGCGTAATGTCGCTGGCGTAGTTCTGTTTCGAGAGAGTTAGAAAAGGCCCAGACTTGAAGAAAATGGGGGATACAAAATAGAACTTACAATGGCAATGACACCATCTTCCTTAAGTAGAGAGCTAAGGCCCATCAAAAACTCGATAGTGAAAAGCTCCGCCGGCTCTGCGCCACCGGTGAAGACATCGTGGACAATATAGTCGTATTTGGGCCAAGCGGCCTTTTGAGCTTTCTTGACAAAGTGAGTCGCATCTTCAATGGCGGCGACGTGGTTGGATGGTAAGTTGAAGTACTGAGTTGCGAATTTATGCACCACAGGGTCAAGCTCAACAATGGTAGTATCAATTCCATGCTTCATCAAGGCGGCCGGGGTGGTGCCGATACCAAGACCACTGTTCTGCATTAGTTTTCGGGAATCATGACTATGCGGTTGATAGAACTTACATAACCAGAGCCTTGCTATCAGCGTCTACTCGGTGAGCACCGTTATCGGGCTCCACTAGTCGAACAGCCTCAAGCATGGCAAAGACAGCGTAAATAGGGTCCTCTACCTTGGGGTGGTAGCCAGGTGATGACTTAGTCCATTGTCCACCAAGCAGGCTGTGATCACAACGCATCACACGGAACCCTTCCTCATTATTCTCCAGAACGGAGATATATCCAGTGTAGGATTCCTGGCGTGCCAGGAGAGAGAAACCTTCATGCTGAAGAGCGGAGTTTGCGGCACCAATGCCGCCTAGGTGGACATCAGAAGTAATAGTGAACAGCACAGACGGAATTGCCAGAAGAAGTAGCTTGGTTCGAGGAACAATAGCCGCGTACAGAATAGCAATGATAAGTTGCAGACCAGCACGCGAGAATATGAACGTAAAGCCAATGGCATAGGACAGGATTGCTCGTGCAATGTGCTCACCCAAGGAATAGATAGCATACGTGCTCAGCATAGGCACATGCTCAGGAAGAATCTCTCCTTGTAGTTCAAGATGCAAAGAAGATTGGATTTGTTTACCAGCAATAGCCACGGTCAACAGCACTAAAGGGTAGTAGCCGAATAGCTCTGTGATTATAGGACCGGCAGGATTTCCCAGCTTGGAGCTCTGCTGCATCAAAAAGTACTGCAAGGTGGGAGTCCAGAAAGCCAGAACAGGAAGCATATAAGCCGCAGTGCTTCCAAGGTATTTTTGGATGTGGTTCCTTGAAAACCATCCGGCTGCACCGAAAATGGCCACGCCATAGCTGTGGAAGATATGGGTTGGCAGGGATCCATATACAGGGGATAGCACCAGTCCCATCACGGGAGAGTAAGCCGCGGCGAGGAATAGCAAAGCCACTCCGGTGCCAAAGCGGTAGGCATCGATCTGCCGAACGAACTGCTCGACTGACATGATTGCCAAGCTATCTGACCTTGATGATGCAGCTAAAGTGCGGAAACAGCCCAAGGAGATGTGTGGTCTGCGGAGAATCAATCAATCACATGCGTCAAATCATCTGATTCCATAAAACATAACAAAATAATACGGAATTGAACCCAGCCGCTCAATAAATCAAGCAAAATTAAAACTTACATGCTCAGATCGCCGACATATCAAATCTGCGGGAGAAAAAAAGAAGCTGCGGAGTGGCAGAAATTCTACATGCTTTTGCCGCCCACTTCCGCGTTCCCCAACTTTCAACTTTATCTCCCTAAAACATCGCTGAAACGGCCAAGATGCCATATTTCCCCATGAATTCCGGATTCAAACCAAACGAGGACGCACCTACCGACGTGCATAACCCTCCAATACAAATCAAAAACCGTCGGAAGCGGTATCTGGATCTTCATCCAGAATATTTCTCGGCGGAGCTCGAGCTAGCCGGTCCGCTTGTTCTTCCTTTCTTACTGCCAACATAGGCATTAGTGGCTTCGAGAACCACAGTAGCGATATCATAACTTCACAAGCTAACCCGTTTCAACTCGCACATCTAGACCCGTTGCTGTACGATCGTCTTATCCGCCGATTTCAAACATCGCAGGAACGGGAAGCGCAAGGACGAGAGAAGGGATTCTCTGGTGTCCTACAAGCGGACTTGCTACGTTCTGAGGCTAAGATGGATGCGCTGGCGCATCCGGATCCTAATGCGATGCTGAGCTATACCCGTGGTCCGAATGGTGAGATCCTTGCGGAGGATCGGGATGATATTCCTGCTAGCAAGGAGGAGGGCGAGAAGCAGTGGCGGTGGGAAATGGGGTTGCGCTTCATGAGAGGCGATGACTCTGATTTCGAATATACCACTGTTGATCAGAATGAAGATTACGACGACTTATCTGAGCAGCAAGATAAGTATTTTGAGGACGAGGAGCCCGAGTGGGAAGTCGATGGTCTTCGAGGCGAAGATGCGAGGGCGCAGCTTCAGGGTGAGACTGGCGTTCAGGACTTTTGACGATTGCGTAATTGTGATTGTGTATTTTTTTTTTTTGCATTTGCAACCTCCGATTGTGCCCAATTCAATTGGAGACGACTCAAAACACTTGTCGCATTGGTCGCCTCAAGTTCTCTCTGCTAGAAACTCATTTCTGATGAGATCGCTCTGCCGTGCCTCCTTTTCGGATTCGCCGCAGTATCGGTCTGAGGATGAATCGGTAGAAGCAAGCTGACCGGGCTACTAACTGTGGAGGTCATGGTCCACGATGTAAAGAACTAGAGGCTGCCATATTTAAACCATGCAATTATACCATTTGCTGCCCTTGGGAGGTTACCAGAAGACACCACCAACCGAAGGAATTGTGATTTACATTCCATCAGGTACCACTATAGTTGCTCCTCGATACGCCATGTCACCTCGTATGTACGAGCAACTACCTAACCTGCTTTCTTGAGCTCACTGATTGGATAACTACGGTAGGAAAGGATTGTTGGGAGAAAATTGACGATGGGCAATCGTGTCGACTTTGAGGAAGCACGTTAGACCGTTAGATTAATGGCAGTACCTCGATATCATATTGTTATGCATGAATAAAACCCAAATACAGCAATGCAGCAGAGTGAAAATGGAGTAAATAATGAGTCAGTAGCGGTGATCAATGAGAAGAGTGTAAGCAGATAAAAGAAATTTAAATATCCGTCTTATTGACAAATCACCACCGGGAGATATTCAGGGAGCAAATCAACATGCAATCGTCAAATGACGTTGTATTGAGGAAGGAAGCTTGTTTAATCCATCATGCTTCTTTCCCGGCCTTTGCACACTTGAAACGAACATGAGATCAAGCGAACTGCTACAATCACCCTTGACTCGTCAGTCATTAGCGCCATCCATTCAAGCCAGGAAGTCTATCCCGTACCTAGTGCTGGGATGGTAATTTTGATCGTCGTTTATTTTAAGCGTCGGCGCATGTGTAACTGTTCTTAATATTGAAAGGACCTATAGCTACTAGTATACACCGACAAACAGAATATGTAGAAGATAGGTAGTGTTGAAATTCTTTTTAGAGAGACTGCAGTATATGCCCTATGCGAAGCCCTGGAGCCTTTTGCCAGCACTAAACACGCTTAATGTTGAAATCTCTTTGTAGAAGCGCATCGGCATGACCATATAGTGCATAGAGTTTCTTTTCCGATTAAATTTCTACTGAGACCCCAGAGTCCTCAGCAAGGAGCTTTATGGCCTGTTCTTTGAGTTTGAATTTCTGGATCTTTCCACTGGCCGTCTTTGGGAAGGCATCTGAAGCTGCAAGGAAGAAGACGTATTTAGGAACTTTGTAAGAATCATGTGTTAGTATAAAGTTGCTTATGTATGATAGAGGTCCATTCGGATGGGTTACCAAGATGATTGCTCAACTTCTCGCGGGTCCATTCCTGAATCTCCTCTTTGGTGACAGATCCAGGCCCTTCTTTTCGAGAAATTACAAAAGCGGCGACTACTTCACCATACCTCTGATCTGGAACTCCCACGATCGAAACCTCACCAACACCTGGATGTGCTAATAGGCAATTTTCTATCTCAAGAGGGTGGATGTTCTCTCCACCGCGAATTATCAAGTCCTTTATGCGTCCAGTGATGGTGATGTACCCATCCGGTGACATTGAAGCCTCATCTCCCGTCTGTGAGAATTAACCCATTAGCATTATATTTAGGATACACAATTCCACACAATGACTCACATGCATCCAAACCTTCCCAGTGTTATCAGCGAACATCTCTTTCGCTGTTCTTTCTGGATCTCCCCAATACTCTTTCATGAGTAGGTACCCACTGACAGCTAGCTCTCCGCGGGACTCGATAGGGAGGATATTGTTTCTATCCACTGGATCCACAACTTTGGCTTCGACATGTGGCATAAGTCGCCCAACGGTGCTTATACGCTTTTCAATGGGATCGTCTGTGGTGGTCATAGCCGAAACTGGACTAGTCTCGGTCATTCCGTAGCAAATAGTCAATTCCGTTAGATTCAGCACCCTGTGTAGCTTCTTCATCAATTCGGCGGGAATGCTACTACCTGCAGCAATTCCTGTCCTAAGATACTGGAAGCCATCTCCTGAGATTTCACCCGATTCGATTAGGCCAAGCTCTTCTAGAAACATTGTCGGGACACCATATAGTGCCGTGCACTTTTCTTCTTGGACTGCCTTGAGTGCCGCACGAGCGTTGAAAGATTCTGTCGGGAAGATTATGGCAGAACCATGAGTTGCCGTTGCCATATATCCAAGAATGCTCCCAAAACAGTGAAACAAAGGAGGCGGACAACAGACAATATCTTGCGGTGTAAGGTGCATACGATCGCCAATCTGAAAGCCATTGTTCAGAATGGAACGGTGGCTTAGGCAAGCTGCTTTAGGCACAGCAGTTGTTCCCGATGTAAATTGAATATTCACTACATCATTGGGAGAGATATTCTGGTCTGGAAGGGATTTAGTATCCGCCGATATATCGGACAATATCGATTTGAAAGTGGTTAAGCCCTTGAAGGAGGAGATGTCTGAGCGACCAGAAGAATTGTCTGTGATAATTATCCGCTGCAAAGAAGGAACTGTTTCAGACTCCAGCTTTGAGTTAAATGGGTCCCGCACTAGCTGTTTGAGAAGAGGAATATTGCTTCGCGGGTCTTTCCGTGGTAGATTTGACTCGATGCTGATTATGAGATGGCTAGATCCCAAGTGACTTAACGCCGAGACAACTTGGGTAGCATTAAAGGAAGGGTTCAATGGAACCTATTCCATTTTTCTTAGATAATGTTTTTTTGCAGAATTGGGCAAGATGTGCAAACTCACCAGAATAGCACCAAGTTTGAACAATGCGTATGTTGTCTGCTCTTATTAGCATCTTGAAACGTTTATAACGGAAGGTACATATATAGATAGATACCAAAAAGAAACAAACGTACCAGTGCATATTCCATTGAGTTCCCTAACATGACTCCAACTCGATCTCCTTTTTTAATTCCCGCAGATTGAAACCCTCTAGCAAGGGCATTGCTTTGCAAATCGAGACCCGCATATGTGATTCGTTCATTCTGGTGTTTTGAAATAATACTTTGGAATGGTTAATCTGATGTTGTACCCCCGTTTTATTGCTGGCATTTCTTGATTGTAATGGTTCCTTACGCTGTTCGATCGCCATACTCGTTCGCAATTCGAGAAAAGTGGTCTCCGACGGTCGATTCGATTAGGGCCGGCTGTAGCGAGGACGACAACAATGTTAGTTATGAACTGAATGATCAACAGATTTATTAAATATCAGTGCGAGTGTTAAACCCACCTCAGAAGGGCCACGAGCATAGCTCTGTGTTAGCAACCCTCGTCTCAAAAGTGAGGCGCATCCAAGCGTTCTCCGCTCAAGGCGGAGAACTCCGCGCGGTGGTCTGCAAGGGCGCATAATCATCAAAAAATGAATCTCACGATCGCTGGGCAAGAAATAGAGTTCAATTGTCTGTACATAAGAAACTGGCTTGTCTCACAAGCTCTGTGTGAATAAATGGTGTGTGAACGGAGTCACTGTGTCAAGAGGGGAGAGGCAACACCCCGCATGCAAGAGAGCTTAAAAGCTTCCCCGCATCTGGACATGTTTGGGGCGGGCGGATCCGAGGTAGCAGCAGAACTTAATGTTGGGCGGAAGAGAGAAAGTCTGAGAGGTACTGATGGGCGGTATTTTCACGTGGCAGAAAGAATAATCACAGTTAATGTAGTATCCTACTTAAAGACTAGTTAATCAGTACAGGTCTTGTTCATGGTTCAAATTATTACACTGCTCTCGATCTATGTTCACAGAATACTAAAATGCCTGGCAGTTATATTGACGTGTCTGCATGTTGATAGATACTAGAAGTCAACGTGAGGTTGAATAGTAGGTGCATAAATGTTATATTAGGGATTTTCGTAAGATATGTATACGCATCTGTATACTGTCATGTGCAGGCCTTCGTACTTTTAGGCTCATATGTAGGCACTGCATGTGGCAGTACCTGACTCTCTCTTAGTGTCCATAGTGTTGGTTCACCTTATCAAATCGCCTTACATACCAAATGATTCAAACATTGTGAGCGTTTAAAGTCCACATGTGCAGTCAACCTTCAACACTCCAGTTTACCTTCAAATGTTTGTACCTGATCAAATGAATTGAATTAGTAATACCTGCATACACTGAACAGTGTTAGACGATAGAGAATGTTCGAGTTGCTTTGGGAAAACTTCACAATAATTATTCAATATCTCTCGGCCTTAAACTCTTGTTTAAATTGATCATCATCAAGCGAACTAGGAGTATATCCTATATACTACCAAATCCAGGTGGGCGAGACAGCCAGGTGTGGATCGGCGATGCTTGGCGTCATGTGGTGGGGAAGCTTCGGCGGCGGGTGTCGTCAATGCAGCTGGCCTTCTTCCATATTTGCAAGGTTGCCCTTTGACCGACTTAGCTGGCTTGCTCGCCAACGTCATCATGGCCTCCGAACCTTCTGAGGACGCTATCGTCAACTTCGTCAGCTTTACCAGTACAACGCGCGACCAAGCAATCACATTCCTCAAGGTCGCGTCCCCTCCCCGCATGCATAAAACCACTTGTGTCTAAGCGCTTCCCCCTCAGCTGACGTGAAAACACTTGTTCTTGTCCTACAGGCCAATAACCTAGACTCGCAAAAAGCAATCAATGCATATTTTGAAGATCCGACAGGGTCGCAGCTGAATGTTTGTGACTATGACACTGAAGGACCCGTCGCGGGGGGGGGGGGGGGGGGGGGGGGGGGGATTTAAACATTTAAAATAATTTTATACCCCGGGCCCAAGGTGGGGGGGTGGGGCCCCAAGGCCC